>JACYXH010000207.1:1510000-1512500 GCA_026745465.1 Lota lota | reverse complement strand
TCTCCTGTTCTGTTGGTGACGCGCTGCCTACATTCCTCTCAGCTCTCTGGGGTCTGAGAGCAATCAGAGAGATATTCCCATCCAACGTTTTGGAGTTGAATGATTGCAGCCTCTTCTGCTGCCGTCTGCCTTTCTCTTCTTCTGCCTGGAGATCAGTTTGTTGTCTCGCAAGGAGGGTCTTAGTCCTCGCTTCACTTAAGCACAACAGATCTGCACTGAATCACATCTCGTGTCTTGTCGTCTCCCTTCTCTTAGTTTCATTCTCTCATTCTTTCTTTTGTTCTTACTTTCTTTCTTTCTCACTTACTTTCTCTAATTTGTTCCTACTTTATTTCTCAGTCATTGTTTCTGTAATTCTATCTTGCTTTGTTTCCCTCCCTACTTCTCTCTCTCTCCCTCTCTCCATTCCTCAGCAACATCTTCAAGGGTTCCTTAGTTTCATTCTCTCATTCTTTCTTTTGTTCTTACTTTCTTTCTTTCTCACTTACTTTCTCTAATTTGTTCCTACTTTATTTCTCAGTCATTGTTTCTGTAATTCTATCTTGCTTTGTTTCCCTCCCTACTTCTCTCTCTCTCCCTCTCTCCATTCCTCAGCAACATCTTCAAGGGTTCCTTAGTTTCATTCTCTCATTCTTTCTTTTGTTCTTACTTTCTTTCTTTCTCACTTACTTTCTCTAATTTGTTCCTACTTTATTTCTCAGTCATTGTTTCTGTAATTCTATCTTGCTTTGTTTCCCTCCCTACTTCTCTCTCTCTCCCTCTCTCCATTCCTCAGCAACATCTTCAAGGGTTGTGCGGTGTGCATGTTGTAGAGAAATAAAATGTACTGGGGCCTGGCAGGATACGCCTAGCCATGAGGCCCAGCACCAGGAGCCATGACGCACGGAGCGCGCCCGTGTTTGAAACCAGGGGCGTGTCCAACAACAGCGGAGGGACCAATCATGCCTTCCCTGTAACCGCCCAGTAACCAATCCTGGGCCCCCACACACGCCCAGGGCGGAGCCCCCAGGGACAAAGGAACCACGCACCAAAGATCGCTCTCTCTCTCCCGGCGCTCTCCCAGGTATCTCCCAGCACGCTCCCAGCTCTCGCTAGTTTTTTTGTTTTTTGTTACGGCTGGGAGCGTGGACCGGTACCGTTTGATATCTCAATCATTTACTGCTTGTAATAACCGTCTGTTTAATAACTCGTCTGTTAAATAACTCGTCTGTTAAATAACTCGTCTGTTAAATAACTCGTCTGTTAAATAACTCGTCTGTTAAATAACTCGTCTGTTAAATAACTCGTCTGTTTAATAACTCGTCTGTTAAATAACTCGTCTGTTAAATAACTCGTCTGTTAAATAACTCGTCTGTTAAATAACTCGTCTGTTAAATAACTCGGCTGTTAAATAAATGGTCTAAAGACCGACGGCTTTTCCGACTCTGAGTCCTCTCGCTTTAGTCCTTTTAGCCTCTCAACAATGTACAACATGGCCGACATCCGGAGGGTCTTCTTGGGGCCCTACGCCCACCGCGATGGCCCCACCTACCAGTGGGTGCCCTACCAGGGGAGGTGTTCCAGGGGAGGGTGCCCTATCCCCGCCCTGGCACCGTGAGTTGCTACACAATTTATTTATTTCCTATCTTATCGAAGCCTGCACTATGGAAGTTTTCTACTGCAGTTGCTTACTGTATCAAAACAATTCTGGACTAGAGAGTTTCTTAAGGATAAAAACACGCCCACCCACGATTCAATCCATCCAGGAAACCAGTCTCTTTAAATCGTTCAATTCTGATCCACAAAATCTCAGAGTAACTGTTCATCTGAAATGATGCAACTAGAGGTTGCTCATGGGAAAACAAAGGTAGTGCGGGTTTAACCTTCGTTTAAACGCGCTGTTGGTAAGATTCAGATTCAGAAGAGAGCAGAAAAGAGCAAGATGTTCAAATGCTTTTTCTCAAGAATGCACACTTGGGCGGCTTTCATCTGAATGACAAGCTATAAATACAAATAGTTTATAGTGAAACAGCATCTGGGCTTTTGAGTTCTGGCCAGTAGAACAGTCCATGTATGAGAGGGATAGATTTACCCAGAGCCGAACGAAGTGGAGAGGAGGATAGCATATTATTAAGGTGTTTTGTGCTAGTTAGCTCGCTAGCGCAAATCCTAAAGAGCAAGAAGGAGCAGCATGAAGAAATTATTAATTCATCATGATGAATCGGCATGACTGCATGCTGTGTCTGGTTTTTATACAGACATTTATACAGCATTGAAAAACACTGACGATTCCATACCACCATTGCCGCCTTCCTCAAATTGAAAAATGCATATTTGAATATAATGCACACACCTTATTTTATATGTATTGCTAGTTTTGTACTACATATGCGCTACATTTGTGCTAGGTTTGTACTATTTGGCACTACATTTGTGCTACATTTGTAGTACATTTGAGTACATTTGTGCTACATTTGTAGTACATTTGTGCTACATTTGTAGTACATTTGTGCTACATTTG
>JACYXH010000207.1:1332500-1505000 GCA_026745465.1 Lota lota | reverse complement strand
TTCCTTCCTTCCTTCCTTCCGTCCTTCCTTCCTTCCTTCCTTCCTGTTCATTTAACACCGCGTGTCAGACACGATTCACACACGGCGATGAACTGACACGTGAGACAGAGGAGGCGTCTCAGAGCTCGGCGCTGACCAGTAATGTTAGGCTGTAAAAGCCTCACTATCACGGTTTAAACATAAACGCAATGACATGGCTTGTGCTTTCATGTCCCAAAGGACACGCAGCATGAGTGTTGTACAGGGGACTCTCTCGCCGCTGTACGTTGCAGTACAACGTGTTAAATTGTACCGTACAGCAGGGCTACGATGTGTTTCATAAAGGACGGCTCGGTATAAGATAGTTATGCATTTAACCGCAGGATTATATTTTCCACGCACTGCTCCGTGATACTTTGCCGTTCTTCGCTCAGCCCATGTGATGTTAACAATGGAGCCGATGGTTGAATTAAACAGTCGCCCATCTCACTGAATTCACTCGTTTGGAATTCAGGATTGGCTGAGGTAACATTGCCCCCTAGTGGTTGAAACTGAGCAGCGTAAGAGCTACATTAGGGGACACGCAAACCTTGTGTACTTTGGTCTGATAATATAATCGGTGTGCTTTCATTGAGTGATTGCTTTGTATATACGTGATTATCCATTCTGAACATGCATCCTTTACAAACGTGTTTGTCAGTGATGCTAGTTATTTAGCGTGTGTGAGGACATAGAGTGTATATGTAGTATAGGTATTGGTGTGGGGTTGGGTGAATTGGTGTGTGAAGTTCTTAAAGAGGCAATATGTGTTACAAACTTCCTATGCCATGGCTATAGTTCTATATACAACCACATACATCCCATAAACATGTTGCTATGCCTGACTCTGTCTCCACAGGCGAACACGGCGCCAGGACATCAGAAACGGAGACCCCCTCTCTCAGTGCTCGGACCTCCAGCATCATGGTACATATCTCGGCTGTCTACAGTCACTATAAACAAAAAGCCATGGAGACTTCAGTTTTCTCTGCTTCTATTTGCTTTGACTGTTTATCAACCCCATGTACCCTTCTTAATGGATTTGTTATTGTATGTGTGTGTGTGTGTGTGTGTGTTTTTGTGTGCATGTTTCTGCATCTGTGTGTGTGTGTGTTCCTGCATGCTTGTGTGTGTGTGTGTGAGTGTGTGCGCGCGCGTGTGTGTATGTTTGTTCCTGCATGTGTGTGTGTGTGTGTGTGTGTGTGTGTGTGTGTGTGTGTGTGTGTGTGTGCGTGCGTGCGTGTGCGTGTGCGTGCAGACGAGGCGGACGGCCTGGGCTCCAGCGTGGAGGACAGGAGTGTGTACGGCGTGGAGAACAGCAGCATGTTCCTGGAGTGCAGCTCCAAGTCCCAGCGAGCCCTCATCTACTGGCAGCTGCAGAGGCCCAATGAGGAGCGCAAGCTGGAGGTGGGTCACGCCCCCTGGGAGCACCGCCAACCAATCACGATTTGGTCCTGCTATTGTACACATCAGGCCTCGACTAACCACCCTGGCGTTCTCTTCTCACGATGGAACACCTGGAACGGAATGTTCTAGATCAACGTTATCGGCGAGGTGATTGGCCAGAGGGAGGGCGGGACTTCTGGCCATTCTTCGGAGGGAGCTATATCCATTTCGGTTACAAGGGTTTAGTGGCGAGAAGCGAGAGAGAGGAAGGGACTTACGATAGAGGGATTTCCGTTTCAGATGTTGCTTTGTCAAATTCTATGTCAGAAAAATTCATATTCACCCTCGTTGTTGTTGTTGTTATTCTTATCATGTTGTTATTCTTCTTGCTCTGGGGACTGCTAACTGACATACACAGCTTATAGGAAGTAAGAGACAGGAAATGAATTTGTTTTTGTAGACTGGATATGCGATAAAACTCGTGACCTTCTCTCAACCTAGGCCCCAACAATGTTACTGTTGGCTGCTCTTATGCCCACCCCCCTTCCACACTCTGACTTTGTGACACAATCATTCAACTTTGTTTGGTGAAAATGCTTGTGGTGATGGTGCTAAAAAAAATGAAAAGAGCTTATTTAATCATAAATTGTCATTATATTATAGCATAATATGACTGGGGGTAATAGGTAATGCCAATGAAAAAGCTGTCTTTTAGTTAATGCTTTTATATGACCATAAACAGTTGACAGAATCTCTGTTGACGGTAAAGGACAGATTGCAGAAAGAGACAGATTGCAGTCCCACGTGGAATAAAATAATTACTTACCCACAGACTATACCCCCCTGTTCAACATACAAATAACCATATGCTACACCTCCCTATCGACACTTGAAGTGCAATGCATACAGAGACACACATTATAGTTATGAAAACAAAAGTGTAGATAAGCACACATCCTTCTGGGACATATCGGTTTCACTGGCAGACACTTTAATAAGATTAGTGCTGAGAATGATCATTTGAGACGGAAGGGGAAAGGGGAACACCTCTCCTCTGTCGTGTCTATCATCTCCTGACCTATGAGCCGCACAATATTATCTTTTGACCCTCCCTGATCTGGAGAGAGAGAGCAAAGGAGAGGTAAAGACTGAACACTATGGTGTGAATGTTGTCATTGACCTTCAACCTCGACGATAAGAGGGTATATATTTTCTGCTCTTGTCTGACGAAATACGAGAAACGAGAGAAAATGATGTATTTTTGAGGGGAAAGAGAGAGAGAGCGAGAGTAAACATCAAGCTGTGAATATTTCCATTGACCCTCCAGCCCTTACGATTAGGATAGGAAATCCTGGGATAAAGATGGGATACATGTTCTGCTCACACACTTAACATAACTCTAACCCTCTCTCCTTGTCTCATACAATGTCTTCTTCTTCTTCTTCTTTTCCCTGTGCTGGTGTCAGATGAAGCTGGACGAGCGGGTGCTGCGTACGGACCGGGGCCTGCTGATCCGCAGCCTGGCCCAGGCGGACGCGGGCGTGTACCACTGCCACGCCGTGGAGCACGGCTTCATCCAGCCGCTGCTGCTTCGCCTCACCCTGCAGGTCCCCCCCCCCCCCCCCACCCAGAAGCTGGGCGACATGCTGCCCGCCACCACAGGGGGGGGGGGGGGGGGGGGCCTGGGTGGTGGCGGAGCCGGGTCTGGGTCTGGTCCCTGCTGGACCACCCGGACCTGAGCAGCGTGGAGGAGTTCTGCGACCGCGTGTGGAAGAAGGAACGCAGGCAGAAGAGGTGCAAGGCGCCAGCCGGAGACGCTCAGGCGTTCCCCAGCCCCACCGGTGTCGCGGCTAGCGGACAGGGGCCCAAGAACAACCAGAGGGGCCAGAAAGGCGTTCCCAGCCCCACCGGTGTCGCGGCTAGCGGACAGGGGCCCAAGAACAACCAGAGGGGCCAGAAAGGCGTTCCCAGCCCCACCGGTGTCGCGGCTAGCGGACAGGGGCCCAAGAACAACCAGAGGGGCCAGAAAGGCGTTCCCAGCCCCACGGTGTCGCGGCTAGCGGCAGGGGCCCAAGAACAACCAGAGGGGCCAGAAAGGCGTTCCCAGCCCCACCGGTGTCGCGGCTAGCGGACAGGGGCCCAAGAACAACCAGAGGGGCCAGAACACTCAGACCCAGAACAAGGGGTCCCAGGTCGTAGGGGGCCCCCGGGCGGGTGTCCAGCACTCGGCCAAGTGGAGACGGATGCAGGAAAACAAGAAGGGGACGCAACAGGAGAACACACGAGCTGCAGAGACCCCCACGCAGTGTCTGAGAGAACACACACACGTACACACATACAGATATACACAGACACACACACACACACATAAACACACACACACACACACACACACGTACACACATACAGATATACACAGACACACACACACACACACATAAACACACACACACACACACAAACTCAGATGAACACTTAGATACCAACAGCCACACAAACACGATACAACACTACCTAAATTCTCACACAAATGCACATGCATACACATATATCCAATAACCATTCAGCAAGTTCCCCGTAACTGCAGTCAGATCTAACCGACAAAAGGAATCACATGTAAACATACGTACACACATACGTACACACATATAAAGACAACCACACACATGCACACACATGCAAACACATGGTCCCTGTGCAATGAATACTGAGGCGATGCAGGACTAAAAACATAATGGAGCAGGGACGTGAGTGCTAGTGCTTACTGCCCAGGAACCGGTCTATGTCTCCTGGTGGAAAGCTCTGTACATAAGCTACTTTACTGGGACTGCAGTGGAGCCAACGTTCTTTAGTAAAGGACTCGCCGGTGTGTTTTATAGAGGATATGATATGAGGACACCCACACTCTGTAAGTTGGGAGGTGAAGTGTGGAGAAGGCCTTAAAGGAGGAGTGTGTGTGTGTGTACTCACTGGAACCAGCTCTCTTTGAACCTGAGCGTGTGAATCAGAAGAATGGCTGCTATGAGAAGACTAGGCCAACAAAACGCAAACACACACAGGCACAAAGAAACACACACACACACACATAGATTTGAACGAACTGTCTATGCGGGAGAAAGAAACGGGTCATTTCGAAGTCTTTTCGGATGTATTCGGGCAACAACAACAACAACAACAGATTTTCAAAGAGGAAACCGAGCACTGGGTTCACATCCTGAAGCATGCTGATTCGTCAGGAGCATTCTAGCAGTTGGGGCCGTGTTCATGAGGAGCTGTCGCTTTTAGGTCAGAAGTGCAGAGGCTAAAGAGATACAGAGTCTGGTTTATTTAGTGGGAGCAGTGATACGCACCAGTGACTCTCTGGGTGTTCTGGTGAACGCGTGGCGGCACATCGGAGGCACGGCGCTCCCAAAGCTGGCATAGCAACGTGCATGTTGTCGTCGATCAATGTTTCCAATAAGCTAGTCTCCTCTGACACTTATTTCATTACAAGTCATTACGATTTATTTTAGCCTTTTCTTTTGTACGTCCTTGTTATATATATATATGAATATAAAATTGTTACATATTTTAAAGTGTTTCATGTTTCATTTCCAAACAATTGCAGCCATTTTGTACGAGCCACGTCGTAAACACAATTCGCAACATCTCTCTCTTGTTCCCAAGGACTTTTAAAAGTGTTAAGTTATTTTTGATAACTTTTTTTTTTTTCTTGGGATTGAAAAAAAAAAGAGCTGTGGGTGGTTTATGCTGAAACTAAGTCAGATATAGACTTGTGTACATATATACAACAAGCCTAACTCTTTGTGTATGTACATATATATACAGTGCAAGGACATCACTTGTCTGTTATTTATTGCCGATGGTTTTTGTGAAACGGTTACATTTATTTTTGATATTACGGTCATATTTTTGGGGCTCATCCACATTGGAGAACGAACAGCAACTCAAAAGAGGGAGTCGATGACAGACGGCCTCGACGAGACGACACGTCAAACGAGTCCACCTTTCGTAGGGGACGAGCACCGGGTTTAAAACACTTGAACACATCTCTGCGTCTGGACTGTTACACCCCCCGAAAGAACGTAAAAGCACAACATTTAGGATTTTGTTCCATATTTTGTTTGTTGGTTAGTTTGTTTTTGTTTGTGTTTGCCTTAAAGCGAATGTGAAGTTGACGTCACACCTTGTTGAAAGCTATGGTGAGCGCGCCATGTTTAGAGGTCGCTGGTTGGTTCTGTCTCACAAGATGGCGCCCCGCGTGATGTCACTTCCCATTCCCTGTTTAGTTACTTAATTCACCCAAATTCTAATCACTCAGTCATTAGCCATTCTATGTATGATAATACAAATTAAAAAAAAAAGAAGAAAAAAAACCTTTAGCTGTGACTCTCTGTTTAAAAAATAGTGCAGAAAAACTTTGAAACTAGTCTGAGGAGAAGACGCATTATACTGCATGTGAATGCTACCTAGCTACAGCAAGTGCATCTTTTCTATCGTCTCTATTCGTGTTTTGTGTGACGAGGTGAAGCTCCCTGAAAACCAACCATGTAAATTAACCTTGGTCCTTTTTTTTTGTTCAGTACCAACACCACCAAAAAAACAAAGCCAAAACTGTCTACAAAAACCAACCTCCTTAACTGTTTTGCGGACGTCCCTTCATGTCTGACATTACCCTTATTACAAGAGAAAAGCGATGTGTCGATGCAATAAACTACAACAGCGGATAGCGTCTCGAGCAGAACTCTGTAGTTGGATGTCCCAGCTTAACCATCGCCCTCTATCTCTCTATCTCTCTCTCTCTCTCTCTCTCTCTCTCTCTCTCTCTCTCTCTCTCTCTCTCTCTCTCTCTCTCTCTCTCTCTCTCTCTCTCTCTCTCTCTCTCTCTCTCTCTCTCTCTCCCTGTCTCTCTCTTTCTCTTTAGTGGTTGTAAAGAGCAAGAGAGAGGGAGAGAGAGAGAGAGTGAGGTCTCGGGCACAGTGCTGCTGTATAACAGTTCCTTCTGGCATGCATTCAGTTGTCTAAATAAACATCATTAAAACCTACCGCTGTGCCCTTTCTTCATTCAGTTCATCCCGATTGGATTTCGGAATGTGTTTGGCTGACATCATATCTTGTATGTATACAAATGTACAAAAGACAATATATAACTATAATGGAATGGAATTCAATCCCATTTAATAATAACTTTAATTTGCAGGCCACTTACAAATAAAAATCAGTTGCTAATCATATAATCATGATAACCTTTAATAGTATACTTATACAATTCCCAAATGTGTGTACTGATAGGGTTAAAGCTGCTGTAGGTACGATTTGAGAATTGCAAAGAGAGAAAGCAGAAGCAGAGAAGACAAAAAACAAACAAAAAAACCTCTCTGCTTCCCCCCTCCCTTTCTCTGCCATTGAGAAGTGTTGCATTCACACACCTGTGGTGCCCCTATGTAACAATGTCTATGTGTGACTGATTGGCTGGCAAGATGGATTCCAGGAACAATCAGGGTAGAGATGCCTTGATTGGTGAGAAATTAGCCGGGAGCGGTCTTCAAAGAGCATTTTACTCACTTATAACTGATGACTGGCTTTGGTATTTCTAACATGTTACACTTAATTTCTAGATCTTAAATCTTGCCTACGGCACCTTTAATTATGGTCATTATCAGCATACATTACTGAACTTGGCCTATAACTGATTCAACCAGGACATGTGTAGTCTTATTTTCAGCCAGGCGGTAACATCAAAATAAAATGAAAATGGATTGATGGTTCAACTGGTATGAACCATGTACTGTACACCAACAGCATGATATCTCACCTTTTAATGTTATAATTGAACAAGTTATTATCAAGATGATGACCCAAATGGAAGACAAAGCCAACGGCCAGAATATATACACTGCATGTCACTTTGGAAAAAGACATCTTAATTTAATAATAAACATACTGTGAGATGGGGCTGGAGAAAAGGTGTAATGTCTATAATGTACCACAAGAGTTCATTGTTGTCTCGTTCACCCCATTCACTCCAAGAAATATATGTGCTATTTTACACATATTTTTCAACCAGATTCAGAATTGAGTAAGTATGTGCATGTGTGCGTGTGTGTTTGCATGCCTGCGTGTGTGCATAGTGCAAAACCGGATAATGACATAATCGCAATCATCTTTCTAGGCCTCTAGTGTCAGTCATTTGTTTGTTGCCATGGTTACCGTAATCTTATCTTCATCTCATTCAGCACAGTTCAGAACCTTAAACGTTTCAGCTTCTGTTGCTTTAAGCAATCATATGTACCATATGTATCTACCTATATGTACCCTTTTCATTAGCTAAGCTCAGATCCGAGTCGATGTATATATCTGAGGTCATAGTGGTCATTTTATCACTACATGGGACCAACACGCTTTGAGTTTGGTTTCTCCTGCTCTTTTTTTTTCCTGTAAACCCTTGGCTAAGCTTTTTAACAACTTTGTAAATTTAAAACATTACTCCTGCCACGTTCCTGCTCTTCCCACAGTGACTTACACTTGACTAACGAGACACAGGGACGTTCTCTGTGACTCGTTAGTCAAATGTGGGTCCCCTGTGTTGATCGCTAATTCTGTTCACCTGTGTTCCGTGTGTTTTACATTTCCAGTTTTTTTTCCGGTTATTTTTCGTTTCTGTCAACTGAAACACAAGACTTCTGTCTTTCATGCGTCTAAAGAGTTTTTTTCTGTGACAGGGATCTCTTTCTGTTCGAAGCTTATGTATTTTTTCTACCATGTCAAGCAACTTAAATGAACCACCAACCAACTACTATGAACCATCAACCATCCGCTATGACGTCAACACGTGTAGTAAGTCCAAGTCATATTGTTATCATGAAAACGAGAAACGTTGATTAATTGCATTAAACTCCCATTTCATAATATAATCATCCCTTCATTTATAATCAAGGGGTAATCAAGCGTTATAGTCTCAAACGACGTTGCGTTTCATTGAGATGCAGTGCAGTCGTGTGCTGTGCTGAAGCCCAAAGGCTTTTATTGATCTGCTTCCTCTGGAACACACACACACACACACACACACACACACACACACTAATATCAGCATAATTGAGTGACAGGCGCGTGAGTAGAAATACACATATGGCTAATCAGACAAATTAGTGGAGCTGTCAGGGGATAAATGCTGCCTGTGCTAGGCGGTAACAGAGAGTCAGGATGCAGGGTCACTGTGTGTATGTGTGTAGATGTGGGGGTGATGAATTGCTAAAATATGTATTTATTTTAATACAAACTAGGCATATTTATGCAGAGATGCATACATTCATAATTACCTATTCATTCAGACATGCATGCGTAAATGTACACACACACACACGCACACACGCACGCGCACACACACACACACACACACACACACACACACACACACACACACACAATACCTGTACTCACCACTAAGTGGCTTCCAAGCATAGCACAGCCACCTTCAAACATTTTTACAAATGCAGTTTTGTGTGTGTGTGTGTGTCAAAGAGTGTGTGTGTCAAAGAGAATGAGCGCCATAGAGGGTTTGTGTGTATGTGTGAAAGACTGAGCGCCATAGAGTGTGTGTCTTACTGTGTTTTGTACAAAAGCAGGCATCATGGGTCACTCTGTGAATTCCCGTACACGAGTCAGGTAGAAACATCTGCAAGTCTCCACCCACTTGACCGCACCAGCATTGTGTGTGTGTGTGTGTGTGTGTGTGTGTGTGTGTGTGTGTGTGTGTGTGTGTACATTTCCGCATGCATGTCTGAATGAATAGGTAAGTATGAATGTATGCATCTCTGCATAAATATGCCTGGTTTGTATTAAAATAAATACACATTTTAGCATTTCATCACCACCACATGTGTGTGCGCGCGCGTGTCGTCATTGACCACGTTTATGCGTGTCACAGTGTCCTCACGATTCCATAGAGTATGCCCCCCTCACAATGCTTGACGTTGTGCTCTGCCCGCGAGCAGACCCAAAGCATTGTGGGAAAAGGAGTCCTTGGGCAAGGAGAAGAGGGTGGTGGAGGAGATCTAGGTCAACTAGTACAGGACAACAGCCAATCACACTGCTGCTTCACTCTATCCTATGGCACTCTTTTCTCTCTCTCTCTGGCTTCTCTTATGTCTTGGCCTACACACACACACACACACACACACACACACACACACACGTTTCCTTACCTCCATAATATCGTCATGTAATTTTCTCCGAAGGAATGTGTCCCATCATCATTTCTTGCCTGTACACATACACACAGGCCTGTATAACATATCTTCTGTCCAGTTTTACTGCATTGTTTTACCGCCGAGCAATGAGCACCAGTAAAACACATGAAAATGCATGAAGATACAAGACCTATCTACCCATACATACCAATGAGTTGGCTCAATGCACACTCATGTTGAAATGTGAATTTAATGTTGGAGGCTGCATATGCACTAAAGTGTATATGGAGAGATCATAACTCATGTATAATCTTTATGACTTGTCTCCACTGACCTTTTTAAATTAAAATATATAGAAGTTCAGGCCCTTTATAAATAATGGATGTACAACTTTTAGAAACATAATCAGAATTGAACTAACTGGATTTAGAGCATATTAAGTCTTAGTTGTATACTAGTTCCGTTGTGTACCAATAGCTTCTAGCTGCTAGAAGGACCAAATAAATGAATACATAAGTAAATAGATAAACACAAATAATAATATACAATGATTATAAAATATTAAATAAAATGGATCAAATCTTGGTTGTACTGGTAGTCCAATGCTGAGTCATCGTATTCACTATACGGTTAAGGTCTGACTTTTCACACAGGGATGCTACACCATACTGCAGCAGCATAGAAACACACACACACACACACACACACACACACACACACACACACACACACACACACACACACACACACCCCAGCCAAAATATAATACAAAGAAAATCTAATAGACTATATTTTTGTCGCATTGGTTTGAGTCATCTCAAATATTTAGTACATGTATGAATAGTATCCTTTAAAACGTTTCTCTTAATAATAGGACTTTGTGTGTGTGTGTGTGTGTGTGTGTGTGTGTGTGTGTGTGTGTGTGTGTGTGTGTGTGTGTGTGTGTTGATCTCCGAATCATCAGTGGCAAGCTTAGTTAATCACCATCAGGCCACCCTCCCCCACCTCACCCCAATCCTCTGGGCCCTGCAAGACGATGATATCACCACCTGTGATGCACCACCTTGACGACAGGCGTAGGTTGCTAGGAACTCACGAACAGCGTGTGCGTCTATATGTGATGTGTATTTCAGGCCTCATTTCAGGCCTGACGTTAGACAAGGTGTGAATCTGATGCTTCCATTTCACCCAATAGAACACGAGAGGCTGAGACAGGGAGGGAAAGAGGGGGATCTTGGGATGTGTAGTCCATCACTTTGTTTGTTATGGTCCAGAATCATTCAACTGGGACCCTTTGACCGTGTGAATAAAGGGAAATAATATGACTAGAACTGCACAAACGGAGTGTTAGATGGGAATGTTGGGATGTGTAGTCTATCACATTTCAATTGTCCAGAATCGGTCAACGTGGACTATTTGACCGTGTATATAAAGGGAAATATAACGACGCTTATAATGTCATTGGAACTACAAGAACCAAGTGGGGTGTGGGGATGTTAGGGAATGGAATGGAATGGGTAGGGGGTTGGGGGCTACTGATGGCATCATTTGGTTGTTGTCAATGTTGGTGTGGATCTTCATTGAGCATCTTGGGTCTACTCCCACTTTTACCTCCTTTAAGTTTGTATCCACTAAGTTGATTGGCCCATGGGTATAAGCTGCAGGGTATACATGTACCTTAGAGATTGGTGGCAAGACAATGACCAGGAAATCCCCTTAACTGGTAGACTAATAGGTCTATGAAGTCCCCGTCCCTTTGCCCTTCAACTTGCCTGATACAAAGTTTGCCTACGCCGATATCCGATTGGGTCCATTGCCTGAAAGGGAAAGCTCTAAGCCTAGACCGGGAGTGTGTATAATAAGGTTGTGGTTTGCAGACTTTTTTCAGGGCCGAACAGAATGAGAGAGCAAGGTTAAATCAATCGACCCCCTTTTCATTTGCTACACTGCTTGAGTCACAAGGAAGTGATGCCTGTATCAGGGGGAAACCATGCTTCAAATATCTTTAACATCCATGGTACTAAAGGATGATAAAATCTGATGAGAATGTAGGGCACTATGACTATGATTTTAAGTTACTAATTCTGCATTTTGTCAACACATGTTTTTCATTTATTAAACTGTCCGAAGCCAATAAATGTAGTCAAGTGTTTTGGCTGGGTAATGTGTATTTCTTTCTTTTTGTTTTTGGCAGCTTGTGAATGCAGATTTTTGGATACATAATGGTGGGTCATATATCATTGTCTAATTCTGAGGTTCTTGTGCAGAAAATGTGCAGTCTCTCCTATTTCCTTATTTGATGTTATGAGAAGAAAACAAGTCTAAGCTGTGATTTAGTTCCTTAGCCATTCTTTGTTGAAACGTATTAGCAACAAACTCTGTCCATGGGAAAAGTGTATTGTTTGTAATATGTGTACATCTGTATATATTTCAGTCCTGTTAACTTGTTCTTTTTTGTGTTGACCAACAGTCATGGCAGCATTTTTAGGAGTCAAAACTGTGTGTGTGTGTGTGTGTGTGTGTGTGTGTGTGTGTGTGTGTGTGTGTGTGTGTGTGTGTGTGTGTGTGTGTGAAGAGAACAGCTTATACTGGGGCAGTGTGATTGGCTCGTCTCATGGAGATAAGAGGATTATTAAAACCTTAAGGTTGTGTGTGTATGTATATTGTGTCTGCATGTGTATATATATATTATGCATGTTTGTGTCCATGTGTGAATATGTGTGTGTGTTTGTGTAAGAATGTGTATGTATATTGCACGTGTGTGAATGTATGTGCGTGTCTGTGCAAGCACATGTAACTGAATACGTGTGTGTGTGAGAGTGTGTGTGTGTGTGTGTACAGATGATGGCTGCCAATTTGAAGATAGGATTGGGACCCACTGTGCCTTTAAAAGTATTTATAGTGCGGGGCGTCTTGCTTGTCAGTGGTCAGAAGGAGTCTGCATTAAGCGTGGAATTAGGCGCGTGCCAGGCCACTAATAGGCTCAGTCCTAATGTACCAGAAATTAATCATCTCTCTCAGGTCAGGATCCTGCTCGCGCATTTACCTTCCGGAAACCCCCGAGTAGTACTCAATCCTACACGAGTACTGTACTACCAGGTAAAGTGAAGGTATGTACCTGCGTCTACTCTCTCTGAACTTTGTTTGAAGAGAATTGTTAACGAGAATGACTTGTAATAAGAGGAATTGTGTGCGGTACGATTGCGGAGCAATGTCTTCCTAGCACACTGGAAGGTGTCTTCTGTTTGGGTCGATCATCTGTTTGCATCTTTAAAGGTAACTTGAATTGGAGGATTGTCAAAGTACCTCTTGTTTGCTGTGTTCTCCTATAGTTTCCTATTGTGTTACATGTTATTTTGTACAATTCAGACCGTTTCTGTAACATGGAAAATTAGCTCTGGAAGGTTGGAACGGTCGCTATAGCTCTGCAAACTATTCAAATTTAATGATCAGTGTGCAGTGGGTGGGATCTGGTTACCAGAGTCAAATTACATTTTAAACAGGCCATCGCCACTCCCCCACACACACAACGATTACACAGTTTATAATCGCACTGAACACACAGACGCACAAAAAATTTGTAATGAAAAACTGGTGACAATGACATAATAAAATAACGAGAGAGTGATGGAGACTCTATTAATTATGATAGAGTACATTTCTGGCGGTTAGCTAAAATACATATTAAACATAGATGTAGAAGCTCATTGATGTTGTAACAGTGGCTCTCTAGAGTCTAGAACAGGCCCAGCCAGGACAGGTGGCATTTTACACACTCTTAAGGGTAATGGATGATAGTCCATCTGATGGTCTTAGGTGTGTGTGTGTGTGTGTGTGTGGGGGGGGGGGGGGGGGGGGGTTGTGTGTCTTTGTGCCGTTGCATGTGTTTGTGAGCGTGCAAGTGTGTCTGTGAATCAGCGCCTCTGTGTGTCATGTAATGTTGCTGTATGATTTAAGGCTATCGCACACATTCGCACATCACCCTCACACTCACAACACCACCATCGTTTAGCAGCAATATCAGGACCCAAAACCCATCACACGCGCACACACACAAACACACACACACACCGAATGGAGTGGAGAGAGGAATTGTACATTTTGCTGGTACAACATTTCAGGGTTAGCGAGGGTTATATGAGGGAACTCATTGCGTCACTAGTTTGAAAGTGTTAAGCGTCTTGCTCAAGAACATCTCGATACCAGAGGCTATATATTCCTACAGAATATTATGGTATGGCTGACTATATGCCGACAGAATATTACAGTATCATAAGATAAGATGAGATAAGGCCTGAATATATGGGTCTGTCTTATGTGTGAATATTTCATTTAATATCGTGGAACTGTATGAGTGATGGGATGTGGTGTGGAATAAAGTACTGCAGGTCTGATCTAGTGCGTAAAGATCGAAATCTGACCGGTGATGACTCCCTTGCTGTCGCTCGGGTATTTCCACACAGTTCCCTGATCATTTTGTGTAATACTAAATGAACAATACAATCCTACCCATATTTTTTTATATCTTAAATGTCTTTAAAGAGGAATTACGTAATTTTACTACAGGAATACAGGAAGATATAGGCCTAAAGAAAGAAAACACGTCCAGGTAAGGTGTACTGACCGTCCTATACAATTTTGCAATGCTCTATATGTATTTGTGTGTTTATGTATATTTATTTTACCTATGTATACATTAATTATATCTTTGTTATTTTACTAGATAAACGTAGGATTGATGGTGCCAAGTGGAACTGATTTAAAACCTCTAAGAGGGAAAACACTACCGTTATTTACAGACCCAGAGGTAGCAGCACCTGATCTACTGAAACAAGCTGTCCAGAAAATGACAACATTTAACAAGAAGGACCTTATGTCCTTTTGTATCCAGACTGCTCAGAGGTGGTTCATGTGCCTGGGTCAGAAAGGCCATTCAAATTGGCAGAATATAAAAAGGAAATAGGAAAGGCATATTCCAGGATCACTGTTTTCATTTGCCTAGAAAAACACTATAAAAGAGGTTAGTGGATCTCATGATTCGATATTTTTACATATTTAGATACTCTGCTGGAGGATAGATAATGGTTGTTTGAATTATTTTTTTCAGTGGATGATACCTCAGACTCTGATTCTGAAATTGTCATCACAACAAGGAGCACAGCTGAACTCAATCGTGCTGACACTTTGGTACATCAGTTATTTCTCTTTTTTAAAATATTTATGTATGTTTGTATTTATTCATTTTCATATAATTTATTAATTAGATGTACATTGGATTTTAAGCATAAAATCAATGTCCTGGTCAATATTTTAGTGGAAAAAGGCTTGTTTTGATTATTTTGCAGTAACTATTATACAGTAACACAGACAACCATTCAGCATTGATATATACTGTATGTGGTAATGGAAAAATAATGGAACCTGTTGAAAGTTGTTGATCATTTTATCCGTTTCCTCTCAGGTTTTTGAACCACAAAACCGAAGTACTCCCAAACACAAGCTGGACGATGAAAGGTAGGTGTTGCACACTTGGACACAAAGGAATTTTCACACGTGCAATAATAATTCATATTTTGTTGGGCTACAGTGCTTTCACTACCAGGTAAAGTGCAATTTCACTTTTTTCACTTTTTCTCACAAAACTGATAAAACTACTAGCAGATATTTCACTACTTATTCACACACACATTATACATACATTTATATTGCTGCACATAAGCTCAACGTTGCTACATGCTATCAGCTGTTTCTGTAACTGACTGCGTTGCCCCCTCGCTCCCTACCTAAAGGACCCACAGCTGCCTGTGTGCGCAGAGCTTTACAGAATAAACCCACTGAAATACAGTTGCTCTTGCAGTCGAATAAACAAAAATGAACCAAACCATTAAAAAAAGCCCACGTGAGAATGAAGTGGGGGGGGGTGTCCACTGTCCATTCATATGTCCCACATCACTGTCGACCCTGCATAGGTACTATAGGCCTTTACTGAAGTGGCACGGTCATCCAGAACCAACTTAAAGAACTCCAACACGTTTCGGCATCTAGCCTTTGTCAGGGAGTCAAATAGATGTAATGAGAGACACTGGGTTTTTTCTAGTGGTAATCCACCAATAGGAAACATGGGACACATCCATATACATAATGTTTACATGATTTGACTATTGTAGGCCTGAAGGACACCTACTGGTTTTAAGATGTCTACAACACCCACTCTAGCCCAGAACACCTTGGACACTAGAAAAGACCCATTGTCTCTCATTTCATCTGTTTGACTCGCTGACGAAGGCTAGATGCAAAAACGCATTAAAGTTCTTTTAAATTGGCTCTGTATGGCTTGGCCACTTGCAATACAAGCATTTTAATAGTTAAAACATAGTAGTTTGAGCTTTCTTTTATTTTATACATTTTCCATTAAAAAAGAAACTCAAACTAACTCAGATTTGAGTCCAGGAAGCGCTCCTATCCACATGTTCTCAAAATAATCTTTTTTTTTAAACATCTTTCTGTTCCCTCTACTACTACATGCTACTCAAAGCTACATTATAGCCTTTATCATGGAGCTAATCATTTTAATATGTTTTATCATGTTTCAGAGATGCACCAGGACAATCAACAATTCAGCCAGGACAGGTAATAAGGCAGACTGTGGCAGCATGACATTTCTTGCTTTCAGTGTTGTTGTTTCAGACATTTTAATCTTTTTTTCAGATAGTAATATCTGATGCTGAGGATCTGGATCCACCGGAAGCAAATCCAGAACAAATGTCTTGCTACAGGTAAGTAAAAAAAAAAAAAAAAAGATAATGACTGACATAATTTAAATGTATTGAACTGATTACATGGGGAAGACATTTTTGTTTGTAAGATGTTTTAACATGGAAATGGCAATTTCCCAACAGTAAATACACAGACCTGTATTCACCAAATGTTGAGCAGGAGGACGAAGAGCCGGTTGCTGTCAATGTGAAGAATTTCCAACACACAGCAATGTAATATGCTTTTGACTATAGCACTCCAGTTTTTTCACTGTACAATAGTTCTTGTATATCTGGAATATCCACAAATGAATTAACTTTTTGTCATTACAGGGAGGAGACGGACATTGCATTACCTGACATCGTAGCAAACCTGTCTCTTCCTATTGATCATAAAAAAGTCAGCCGGTTTAACATCTCAAGGGCTAATGTTTGGGATGGGGCAGTCAGAGGTTTCAAGCGTACAACATATTCTGAAACCTGTGACATGCTGGTGAAATTTACTGATGATACTGGTGTTCTGGAAGAGGGAATTGACACTGGTGGTCCAAGACGAGAGTTTTTAACTCTACTGATGAAACACCTAAAAGACCGGCCCATTTTTGATGGACCAGAAGGACATCGGTTCTTGGTCTACAATGCAAAGGGTATGCATATTGGTTGGATGTGTACTATAGGCTACTAATGGTTGGTTAATGCTCATTGACCATATATATCACATGACATATGCTTGCATATTACAGTATATACAGTAATGCATTGTTTTAATTTTGCAATATGAATTCATTCACAGCTGTTAGGGACGATGAATACTACTTGGCAGGAAAGATGATTGCTGTGTCAGTTGTGCATGGAGGTCCAGGACCCCATTTCCTGTCAGAAGATCTTGTACATTATCTTGCAGGCCAGCCTTCATTCAAAGCAACAAATAATTTAATAACTGATGAAGAAATAGGGAAAGCTTTGCAAGAGGTGAGAATAGCATAAGGGTATGGTAGGGCAGAGTTTTTCATACTTACTGCAGTGTTTTTGAGACAATGTTTACTTCCTATATCACGTGCGGAATATATTTAATTAATTTATTAGTTTTTGATAGTGTAAGATTACACCTTGCTATGTACGTTATTAAAAAAATAGGCAAGGAGATACAGTGCATACAGTTATTGTTTCTCACAGTAAACATTTTGAAAATGTTTTAGATCCATTACTCTCAATACTACAAAAGTGTACTAAATACTGATTGTAACTGCCTCTGTCACTTGAGTTTATTTCATGTGTTTGCACTTTTTATTATTTAATTTCTTCTGAATTGTACGTTTACAGCAAGACGGAACTAATTATTGGTTCCGCCCGAGTGTTGCACCTCTGTGTGATAAGCAGCAATGAGGTTTGTTGACTAGTTATTTTGCTATGAGGGTGTTTGTGTTTACGTGCGTCATTTTTTGGTGTAAAATATACATAAAGTGTCTAGCTGTATGAGCTTGATTATAACGCCAGATGTGTGAGACATGCATATGGCATTATTTTGTTAATGTATTTTTTCTTTCTTTAAACCCGTTCTCAAGGGTTGACCAGCATTAAAGCCCTGTATTCAAATCAAGACCTCTTGCCTCATGCCTGTCACTGGAGGAGCTACACTGATTACTATTTTTGATTAATTTACTTCACACTGAAAAACAATTAAGCTTTGGGTGACAGATTCATAAATATTGTGTTCAGACAGACAGCAGTATTCCACCACTACAAAAAACCCTCCCTTTTTGATCATTTCATAGCTGAGCCATTTCTTATAGTTTCATGTACAGTTCGGATGCAGACTCCCAGTTGTCTGGCTTCTGTAACTGACTGTGTTCCATGGCAAAGTCCAAGTACTCCTGCATGTTTGGGTCCCCACAAGGAGTCATTGACAGGCTAGCCTCAGGAAGGGCATCCAGTTCAGCTTGTTCACTTTGAAATCTGCAGTCTCTGGAGCCAAACCTATGTTAAATAGAATACATAATTGCATTTATTTTCATTTAAGCTAAAACGTTACATTAATGCTTTTATCTGTTTATTATCACCAATGTATCACCTGTGTGGTAAGTAGTAGAGTTCATTGGGCACTCCTCCTGGACATGCTGCTGTTCTGGAAGGGCGAATCCTGTGGCTGTTCCACAGTCTCACACACTCATCCAAGTCCTTCTGAATAACATCACCAAAGCAATATCTCAATAGGCATTGATGCTCATGACTCCCGTTGAAGTATCCGGCATCTCTAAGGTCGGCAAATAACTCCATCCAGAACTGAGACCTATAGAAATGGATACAAATGTTTAGTTATACTATAAATAATAAAGGTTAGTTATAATGAAATGTATGGTCTGTGCATCTTTTGGTCATTCGATTTTCTTTTCAGGAACAGCTACTTTTCCTGACGGGCAGGATTTGCTTTACTAATTTGTATTGATAATTATTGTGCTCGTTTTTCATTAATCGTTCCTGAGAAGAAAATCGAATGACCAAAAGATGCAATGACCCTTTATGAAGACAACTCACCTTCCCTTTCTAAATATAGACCACCAGGACTCAATACGCTGGTTAGGTGTTTCCGTCTGGTCCGCGTCCTTTAAAAACTCCAAACACCGACCACACGTAAAGCAAAACCGCGTTAAGCTGTTCATGTGTTTGCCACAAAACGGGCAAAACATCCCTCGGCCGCAGTCCATGTTCGGGCGGTCACCATAAACTTCTTTGACGCCATAAACTCCACAACAACAACACGAAAAGACCACGCTCATCACTTCCGTGTCACTTCCGGTATGTGGTACATTCCCTTTCCGTGAAGAGCCTGTCATTTGTTAATTTGTTTCGGGACTGGTAAAAGTGTTTTGCGTCTTGTTAATTTGTTTTATAAAATGTAAATTTGTTTTCCAAAATGTAAATTTGTCTCGAGCTTTGTAAAAGTGTTTCATTCTTTGTAATGTTGCTTTGCACTTCCCGGCCACCGTACTACACCCATGCATTATGTTCAGAGAGATGGCATACGCGCGGCACAGTAACTAAATATAGATTTAGTTTGTCAGCCTTTTCATATGATATAAGAATGAGGGATGGTGCAATGTTGCATTGTTCCAAATCAAACCTGAGAAATAAACACACACACACGCACACGCACACGCACGTGCGCGCGCGCGAGCGCTTGCGTACCCACGTGCAGCTTGCATAGTGACTTGATTTGTAATGTGCCCACGACTTGCTTCCTCAGATATTTACTAAATATGCCGTGAGTTCATTGTAAACCTATAGCTGTTACAGGCAACCACTGCTTTTTTTAAATGATGATTTAAAAAAAGGCAAAGGATTTTTCACAATCCACTTCGTTGTCTGATTCGTACACCTTTCCATCAACGTTGCACAACGAAAACAAGTAGTATTTGTGTTAGATTGTCTCTTTAAAACCTCCACTCCTTCGGCAATGTCTTCTAATCACCTGTCAGACTATGGACATGCGCGTTAGGGAGGAGCATCGAGGTGGTGTTGTAGAACCGAGAGCCCCTCACGGAAACCGCCGTTTACAACAGCTGCTGCAGAGATGCACGACACACAAGACGCTGAACACGAGGGAAATATACTACGGACGCGGAAGGGATGTAACGATGGAGAAATAAATCTACGATGATCGAATAAAACCAGCAGGCGATAGCCTCGTTTCCTTCGCTGGACACTGCTTAAATAATAATAATAAAGAAAAACAAGATAACAGCGAATTGATCAAAGCAGGGGGGCGGGAGGGGTCGACCATGGGAAACGAAGCGAGCCTCGAAGGAGGCGAGGGGGGCCTTTCTGGATTACCAGCGGGGTTCGCACCTGACGGGAAGGGAGGCTTCGTGCGGGTCCCCGGTGGCACGGAGGCTGACTTGAGCCAACTAAGCGAGGAGGACCGGAAGCAGCTCGTTGCGGCCATGTCAAGGGCGCGAACAAGGCAGGGCTCCTTTTTTTCAAAACATTATATCACACCTAAAAAAAATGTCTTCACCACTTCGCCAGTAACACCATGCATGCGTTGTCGAGCTGTGAAATGTCACTGCGGGTAAGGGTTGTGTGTTTCGGTTGAAGCAGCGTTGAGAGAGGCGGCCACAAGTTCACGCCCATTTACAGTCTTTGCTTCTTCACAATTTATTTTCTATCGTTGACATTATTGGACTGCTGGTTAACGTTTGTAATGCGCAGGCATTCAGGAACACTGTGCCTGCCACCGGGTACAAGTTTTGATTAGCCTCCTGTTGGAGTAGTCTGGTAGGCGCATTCATTCGACAAAATGGGGCTCGCATGTTTCTCTCTAATACTGCATTCAAAATACACCACAGCTCAAGCTGTATGTATTTGCAATCTGGCAAACGATGGAATCGTCTCACCGCCCAGAGTTGTTATTGGCTAATCATTTTGTACCTACCTAACACTTCTGAGGTCGGTGAGAGACACACCTCCGCAAGCATTTGTGTGAAATAATCGAAATGCCTGCTGGGTAAAATCTTACGACCAGCATTCCAGCCTGATGTGTGTGTTGTTTTTTTCTTTCTATTGGAGCGGTGCATCAGCAGCATCTCAAAACAAACACGCCGCCGACAGCGTCATTCATGTTGCACATATGTGTTCGCCAGTATTGACACCAAGGTTCAGATTCCCTAAATTGTCATTTGCGTCGGTTGTAAAACATGATAGGTGGTGATCGTGAACTTGAATTAAAAGGCTTTTCCTTCTGTATTCTCTCACGCTGACCATCGCAGTCGGAAAATTCGAAAATAATTGACGATGTCAAGCCGGATAATAGTGTGTGCGATTGCTTATCTGCCTCAATTTGGTTGAGTTGTTACGTTATAGCCTTACTAGATTGTGGGAGGGGGAAATAATACGATAACTATAAATAGAACGGCTGGAAAAAAAATGGTTACACGTTAACGCTTTCCTTCATAGGTAGGCTATTTTAAAGCCTTTTTGTTTTATTGAATTGCCAAATGAGGCAAAACGTTTCTATTGCAGATTGGACGCTGTCCAAGGTCCTGAAATCCACAGCTGACATATTTTGCGTGCGTGTGGTGGAGACACAGGCCTGAAGTGGAGTGTAGACAGTGTAGACACTACACATAGCATAACACAAGCCCAACTGGTCTTCGTAGATTATTGAAGTAGTAGCCTCCTTACATTTTGTTCATCCGCACGAACGACGTAGTAGAAGATGGTGTTGCTCAGCACAACCCTTTTTCATTAGGCCTACTGCTGCTTTCCATTGACTGATGGAGTCTCCCAGCCATGCTGCTAATGCTATTGATTGGCTAACACTAGTGTGTCTGCAGGTTGGTTTCCGTTGCGTTGCTGCCTTTAGCTAACAAAAGACCTCTCGGCTTACCCCTTGGACGTGTCCATCAAAAATGATCTATGTCTCTTCAAATACCTTTCACTGTCTTGTCCGTTCCATTCAGTGGCCAAGTTATCTGGGCCTTTATATTTAGTGCTCAGTGTTTGTAATAAAGGCCTGAGTTCAAAGAGTGTTGAGTGAGCTGCTTGTTACATTAGGGTGGTGACGCATAGGCAACAGGTCTCTGCTTTAATGGTGTTGATGGACATGGGCAGCACCCCAAGTGCAACACAGCATATCTTAAGAGTAAGACAATGAATAGAGAATGGCATGATGTCAACATAATAATCATGTCTATTAGGATACAGGAGAATATAGTAGACCATATCAAACGTTCAGGAAATTGACCAAGTGCATTGATTCAAAGTTGGCTCTTTGCGTGTCAAAGCAAGAAATACAATTGTACAATTCTTATGAATTTAAACTTTGTATCAAATTCTTTTCACCATTACCATTCATTGGTACATAGTGTGTCTACACTATGTACATATGCACATATTGTGATGTATCCTCGTCAACGTAAAGCCAGCGTGGCCATTTGCAAAAGATAGAGGCGGGAGGAGCATGTGACTTATACTTCCAGACTGTACTAAATAATTCAAGAGGAGAGGTTATTTATGACTTGCCCCTTGTAACATGTTAGTTTTTCAAGATTATAGTTAAGAAATACTCTGTGTATATATAACCAGCATGTTTGCCACATTTTCTATGGGTTTGATCATTTGTGAAGGCTAGGGATTTATAGTCATCTAAACCAAGTTCCCAAAGGTTGGAACCCTGAGGTCCATAGTCTACCTGCAGGCATCCTTGAGCAAAATACCTGAACTTTAGCTCCGCTCATTAATGATGTCTCTTGAATTACTGCAAGTTTATTTGATTAAAAGTGTCTGATGAACGACTGAATATAATAAATAGAGCCTGAAAACTGAAGCTACATTCATCCAGACTCAACATTATCTTTCTCCCGCTCCATCTTTTCCCCAGACCTCCGGAAGCCGATGCCCAACACCATTCCAAACAGGTAGGCTCCGGGACATCCAGGGGCCCGACAGGTCTGAGCAAGAGCCGGACGGTAGACGCCTTCGGCCAGGGCCCTGTAGGCAGGGCCCCCCCAGGCCGCAGCCCCTCGTCCCTCAGCCTCCTAGAGTCTCGATTCCGGCAGGAGCCTAAAGACACAGAGACCACCAAGACCTCCGGCATGTTTGGCTCCGGCTTCCTCAGTGGGGCCAACCCCCTCAGTGCCATGACTTCCTCGGTCTCCTCCTCCATGTCCTCCATGGGCGACGCCGTCAGCATCCCCAAGTTCGGCCTGTTTGGGGATGACGATGAGGGAGACGCGGCGTCGTCGCCTGGGCCCAAACAAGGTGGGAAACCACCGGGTAAGGGCCCCCAGCAAAGCCCCGGGCCCCGGGGGCCACAGCAGGGAGGACCTCCGAAACAGGGTCAGGGGCCTCCTGGACAACAGGGGCCAAAGCAAGGGCAAGGCCCCCCGGGACCACAGCAGGGAGGACCTCCAAAACAGGGTATGGGGCCACCTGGACAACAGGGGCCAAAGCAAGGGCAAGGCCCCCCGGGACCACAGCAGGGAGGACCTCCAAAACAGGGTCAGGATCCCCCTGGACAACAGGGACCAAAGCCAGGGCAAAGAACCCCTGGACAACAGGGGCCAAAGCCAGGGCAAGGATCCCCGGGACAACAGGGGCCCAGGCAAGGCCAGGGTCCACCAGGACAAGGACCACCCAGTCAGGGCCAAAAACCGGGGGGCCAACAGCAGCAGCAATCTGGCCCTCCTTCACAAGGACCTAGGAAGCCTGGGCCCCAGCCGCAAGGTCCAGGTGCAAAGCCAGGGGAGCCGGCCAAGGCTGGAGGGCCCCCAGGTCAGCAGGGGCCGGGAAAACCTGGCGGTGGGCTCTGTGTTCTCTGTAAGACCACTCAGCTGAACGTTGGCTCTAAGGAACCACCCAACTACTGCAATTGCACTGAGTGTAAGAGCCAGGTTTGCAACCTCTGTGGATTCAGTCCTCCTGACTCTGGGGTGAGTTTCAAGAGTTTTCCTTTGGTTTGGTTTGGTGTGGTTTAGTATAGTCCATTTCTCTCTATTGTTTTGATCTTTATTTTATTTTTTTAATGGGCTGCTCTAACACCAATTTGTGGTTACACTTGGCTATTTTCTTTTCTTTTTTAATAAGGTATCGTATTCAACGACAATTTACAACTCCTTCTTTTGAAAAAAAACACTGAAAGTGTGAATACTAACATGACACATACGCGGATATGGCGGTCCATTTTTGTGAACCACAACAGAAATGACTAAATGAAAGAACAGAAAACGTTTTTCTCTAATAAGATTTCCTAGTATGATTAAATATGTAGTTGAAAAAAGATGACATCTCTTTTAATGTCTTCTCTCCACTGAGCGAGATGGGTTAAAGACAGAGGCCACATCTCCCTGAGGGAAAAAATGAAGACCAACCATATTCATATGATCAGATAAGAGCAAGCTACCACTTCATTAAAGGAAAAAATAAAGAAAGAATCTTATTTTAGATGAAAAGGGATGACGTTGTAGGTGACGTAGTAGTGCTATGGATTGTTCTTGGTCCAAAGCTAGACTTAAACCAAATGGACATCCACACATCATTAGGATACAATGAATATTTGGATTAAAATTGCCCTCCATAGGTCAAACACTTGCTATTGCATGCACTACCTGTTATTGGCCTGTTTGGGTTACCAGGTATCGTCAATCCAAATATCTGGGGAACCCCCCTCGCCTAAATATCTAATTGTAGCAAGTTGGAGTAACTTGTGCAAGAGATAGCGAATGCCTGACAGCAATGTTTTGATTGTTGTTCAGAGTCATGCAAAAAAAGAGTTACGTTTCTACTGTATTCTACTGTAATCAATCTATTCTGAGGTCATATTAATTCAAACAATACAATATTAGTTTAAATATATTCACATCACTTCAACTTCAACCTCCAAAAAATATGTTAACACCAACCATGGTCCTTAAGATCATACTGGTGTCCACCATAACAGCAGATAGTGATCAAACTGTCAACATTGGCTTGTTTAATGACTGTATCACTGTACACATCGGACCCCTATTGTATTGTGCTGTAGTAACAGGTGTTCAGATAAACGTCTTCAAGCTGTGCTGATAACAGTTATAATGCAGGATAGGCTGTCACATTAGCAGGGCTTAATCTGTTTAGCTGTAAAATATTGCCAGAGTAAAAGAAAAAAAATCTGTAATCATGCACATTTCCATTGTAGAATCCTGTTACTTACAACTTAAGGTATTTTCAAGCTTTTGTTGGAGTTGCTATTAAAACAAAGGAAGCAAGCCACAAATAAATGATGCATTCCTTTTTAATTGGAACAATATTCAATTTACACGAGCTTTGTTTGTTTCTGAATAATTAGTCTTATTTAGTATTTACAAAATGTTAAATCCTTCTAACAAAAATTTAAATCATGTGGAAAACAGCTTTCACATCATTTGAAGCTGATGAATTAACAGACTTCCTACATTTGAATTGAACTAATTTGCCTCTAATCAACTATTAGAGGCTAATGCATGTCATTACGGCATTGCAAAGGGTTTATGGCTATTCATCAACCTGCCTGTTAAATTATTTTGTATGCAGTATGTGCAACAAGAACAACAAATTGTTCCAAATACGTGCTATCTTTTCCTTGAAATCAGTTAAAGATATGAACTTTTACGCTATAAAAGCTACAATACAGATGCAAGATTTTGACAGTTTGGCCAACTTTCCACAATTAAGTATGGAATAATTGTCATTAAATTTCATTGTCATTAAAAACGGATTCCAAACATATTCACTAATTTAAACGTGTGCAGATGTGAAAGTTGCTTGTGAACACTGTGGCTCATGGGAAATGTAGTCCCTATTCCTGGCTTCACTACAGCTTGATCTCCCTTCGCTAGGGGGCTTCCAATATTAGCGCTAGCCTCGCATCAGTGCTTATCCACACATCAGAGCGTTCTTCTGCATTTTCTAGCCTGAGTTGGCTTACTCGTGTTGTTTCTCTGTGCAGGGTAAGGAGTGGCTGTGTCTCAACTGCCAGATGCAGCGAGCCATGGATGGCATGGACACCCCAGGTATAACCAAGCCCAAGCAGGGCTCGGCTCCCCCCTCACCCCAACGCCAAACACCGGGCAAGCCGGGCAAGCTGCTGATCAAACAGCAGAGCACCACCGACTCTGGGCTGAAGTCCCCGGGCCTCGGCTCTCCGGGACCCCTGTCCCCGGCGTCTTCTGCGGCCGGATCGCCCAAGATCGACCCCAAGACGGGCCGACCCATTCAGCTGAAGGGCAGCCCCCAGCCGTCCCCGGCCAAGGCCAAGCAGGAGTCCAGCTTCTTCGGGGGGTTTGGGGGCATCAGCCTGGGGGGCCTGACCGACTCGGCCAAACCCCCAGCGTCCGCATCCCAGGCTACAGAGTCTGTGACGGGGAAACTGTTTGGCGGTTTAGGGGGACTTGTGGAATCGGCGAAGTCACAAGGCCCGGCCAAGCAGGAAGAGTCGGTAGGCGGGAAGCTGTTTGGTGGTTTTGGAGGGTTGACGGAATCTGCAAAGCCCCCGGCGACCTCGCGGTCTCAGATGTTCGGCTTTGGCTCATCCATCTTGAGCTCAGCCACCAGCCTGGTCACCGGCGGCGAGGGCGGCAAGGCGGCAGACTTACCTCCCGGGTCTCCCCCAGACTCTCCGGTGGACTCCGGCCCAGGATCGCCTCCCGATTCACCCTTCTCCCCAGCCGGCTCCCCCCCCGATTCAGACTCCGCTCCGGACACGCCGCCCGCCAAGTCCAAGAGAGCCCCCCAGTCCCACTTCACGGAGTCCGGTGGGGAGGGTACCCCAACGGCACTGGAGGGTCCAGAGACCACAGCAGCTCCGCCGGCTGCTCCACCTGCCGCCCCGACTCCGGTCTCCGTCGTCCAGGAACACTGCCCCCTGTGCAAGGCTGACATGAATGTAGGATCGACCGAACCGCCCGGCTACAGTCACTGCTCCGAGTGCAAGAAGACCGTGTGTAACCTGTGTGGCTTCAACACCCCTTCTCAACAGGGAGAGGTGAGAAACCTGTAGTATCTGCCTTACACAAGAAGTACACCTACACACACGCAGCAAATACCTGCTCTTTGAAGGGTCTCGGACCTAATAATGCCATTAGTTGAATCACACGCTGGAACAAATCGGTTTGACCATGCGGCCTGAGATGTTTCCCCAATTCACTGCCCAGCCAGCATGTAATTTATGCGTTCTATCCTATATAAATAGAACACAAACCTCCTCTGGATGTGCTCCTGAAATAGGTCATCAGAAAGATACCATCAGCCACCAGCAATAGATTTCACCAGATGGAAGCATTTCTGCATTAACGTTATTCATTGCAGCAATCGTATCGAGTCGCCTCAGAACCACTACTAAAGAGGCCTACATTCCTGAAATATCCATTCACATGACAAAGAACCACTGCGTTCAAGCTGTGCAAGCCAATTAATGACTGGGGTGTCTGCGTGTGTGGGCTCATGCGTGAACTTGTGTGTTTGTGTGCGTTCTTGCGTTTAATGGACCTCTCATCATTGAGGAGCACTTCAAACAATTGACATTTGACTTTATAATGCAACGCTGTGTGTGGGAGAGTTTATGATTGTGTGTGTGTGTGTTTATGAATGTGTGTATTCAGGCATGTGTCTGGGTGAGTGCGCATGCGTGCCTGCATGCATTCACAGGCCCGTCTATGAGTTAGTTGCTATGTATACCATGATAGCGCACACGGTGACCTGGAAACCAAACACTCTAGGCCTGCTTGTCCTGGGGCCCGACCCAGTGCTGCCACAGTGCAGCGCAGTGGATAGCCATGCAATATCACAACACTGCATGCAGCGAAACGCTGAAACAAACAGATGGCCTTCTGCGTAGCTTCAGCAGAATACGGGGAGCGGCGAGGCGGCCATGCAGAGCTCACGGTTCAGTGGGTTTTAAGCAAACACACAACAGGCTCATTTGTATGTGTTAGATCCTTGAAGTGACATAGATAAGGCCTGAATTGGGCGGTGCCTCTTAAATGATCTATGGCTGCCAAGCAAGGGATCGTAATTGGAAAATTACAATAGATTTAAAGGTAATTTCTAGGAGAATAAACCGTAAGAGAAAAGACTGTACAAAATCACATTTGTTAGCTATGCGCTTTCAGCTATGAGCTAGCTAGAGGTGTTTACCCTTCACGTGTTCTAGGCTCTTTGTTTGTTGGTTGTTCGCTTCAAAGTAGTGCTGAGAGAAATCCCTGTCTATCTATTTCTGGCAGCCTGAGAAGTTCTGAAGATTAAAGGCTGTTCAGTTTTCCCCTCACATGGGAGGAACTTGGATGCTAACGCTCAACACTAAGCTAGCCCTTCTGGCAATATGTATATCACAGTTTTTTTATAGCGGAATTTATAGCTAGCTAACCATAAGGTCTCATCCTTCTGTCGTGTACATTTAAAATTGGTGTTAACCACGTTTCTTGGTTCCATTTAATATTATGGTTTCAAATGGAACAAACATTATGTTGAGATATGACACCTAAACATTCATTGCATGAAATCTATGGATTTTGTAGACCGGATAGCAACAATGATGTATTTTTACACAAACATTCACATTTTACAAAAATTCCGGCATCTCAAGGCTTACATTAACACTACTGAGGGTTTTGTCATGTGGCTCTTTATCCTATATTTGTTAGAGGGGAGGCATGACCGATTTAGCCGCTACCCGTCCATAGAGGCGATGAGGGGATGTGTGGTGAAATCGTCTGTTCAGACTGTTCAGCCGACGATAACGTGCACAGCCACGCTGTGCACATGCATGAGCACGTACAAGAACTGCCCTCTTCACTAAAAACCCCAACTCTATCCTGACCTTACACACTGTGTGTGTGTGTGTGTGTGTGTGTGTGTGTGTGTGTGTGTGTGTGTGTGTGTGTGTGTGTGTGTGTGTGTGTGTGTGTGTGTGTGTGTGTGTGTGTGTGTGTGTGTGTAAGTAACAGCTAAAGCTATAATCTGTGCTTCCTAAAAGGATTTAAAAGGCAACAGGAGGCCTGTAATTGTTTTAGTGGCCTGATCCTAGGTAGTAATGTTGATTTCTTTCTTTCCTTTTTTACTACCTTCCTTCCTTCGGATATATTGTTGATCTCCATCATTCAATGTTTTTTGTAAGGAAATTTCATCTACCTAGTCAGGTAGATGAATCAGTTGAAAATCGTACGATACACTACGATAAACAGCTGATTGTGTCAAAATTAAATATGAATGGGTCAGCTGAATCAACATATTAGACTTATCTATCGTCTATCATTTGCATACTGTGACTAAGAAGCCTGGGTACAGCTAAAGATTGTATTGTTTTTTTTCAGAGGTAAAAATAACAATACATTTGTTTTTAATTTCTACATTAAACTTCAGTAGTTACCTAGGTAAATAGTTGAACAATGCCTAGTAGAATGGCTATTCCCTCTTTTAAACACATGGGAAACATGAATGAAAAGTGTCCTCCGGACACCGTAGTAATGGAGGGGCGTGGCCTGAGTGATGCGACTGCTACGTGCATCCTGTGAGGGCATTCTGTTAAGTGGGTTCTGAATGAGTGTGTGTTATGCAGATGAGCGTACTCTTTGACATGCTGGCTCCTGCTTCACCAGTGTCTCCTTTGCACACAGGTCTGCTGGTTCCCCTTGTTGCTGGAACTGATGGTCTTTGTTATTGATCATGTTGGTAAAGTGTGTTTGTGTGTGTATGTGCTTGTGTGATCATTTGAATGTGGGTAAGCACATGTTTAAAGAAGTGTGTGTGTGTGTGTGTGTGTGTGGGGTGTGGGTGTGGGTGTGGGTGTGGGTGCACCCGTTCACCGCCGCATGTGCATGTGCGCGTGTGTGTTTGTGCATGTGTGTCTGTGTGGATGCACCCATTTCACCAGTGCATGTGTGCGCTTGTAAGTTCTGTCTCATCTTCACCAGACTGTTCTCGTCTTGCTGGAGAAGCCTTACGTAACGTAGGAAGAGCAAACATCATGCAACAGCCCACACATCCGAACTGAGACAAGAGTGCAACATACCTACATCTTGTGGGTCTCACACACCCACACACACACACCAATGCACACTCATGCCAAATCAATCACATGTTTATGAATCTCTAGGAGTGAGGTACGACCCACCACAGACACAATTAACATATTTTGGAGAAGGACTGATACATAAAAGGCAGCATGTTTGTCATAAACTGCCATTTATTTACCGGTTAATTCTAATACACTTCCGGACGTGTCTGGAAACGGACTTTAAAGCCTGCAGGCGGTTGTCCAGCTGGGCCTCGTTTGGCTGTCGTGCCAACTTTGACTGCTGCTTAATACATTGAAAGTGTTTTATTTAGACATGAAAACGTCCGCGTGAAGTTCTTATGACTTGCGTGTGTGTGACTGTGTGTGTTTGTGTTGGAAGACACCCCACTTGCCGTTGCGTAGATTCCTTCCTACCTTCATTGTTATTCAGCCTACTCTGCCACCCACACTTTGTAGTGTCCTCAACCCAGCAGAGGAGAAAGAACACACACACTAGCAGCATTCAACCAAATCGGCCATATCTCTACTGTTGTACATGCAAACAATCTGCAAGTCTGCAATCTCTCTTTATGTGACCCATCACGTCCTCCATATACCACACTCCTTTTATTTGTTTGTTCTCTGATATTGCATTATACCCTAGATGTGTGTGCATGCTCCTCACAGCCAGCCCTAGCACAGTAGACTGAAATGCAAAAAAATAGCCCCAGTCACAAAATAATCCTAAAAGATAGAGCACACATCTGCAGGGTGCATCTCTCTCTCTCTGTCTCTCTGTCTCTGTCTCTCTCTGTCTCTGTTTCTGTCTCTCTGTGGATTTCTATCCCATGCTATTTCCTTATTTAACTTTTGTCTGTCTTTTTTTCCCCCACCACCTCCTTTCTCTCCCTCTCCCTCCCTCTTTATCTCTTCACTCCATAACCCCTGGTCTGTGTGTTTTGTATCCGGCCCAGTGGTTCCTGTGGCTCCCTCTCTTGGCTAACTCCCTGATGCCCTTCATAGTTTCTTGCCCTGTGTTCCAACCTCTTTGTCTGTTTCCCTGCTTTCATACCACATTTTCAAAGGGTCTTCTTTCTGTCGTGCCGCGCATCTCAGTTCATCACAGTTCCACCACTGTACTAGGCTTGAAAGAGAGTATATTTAGACTGTGTGTGTGTGTGTGTGTGTTGAAGTATTTACGCACAGAAATATCAAAGCCAGTCTAAATATAAAACGATAATGTCAGCAACATCCCTTGTAAAGGGATGGTTTTGTCATTGCAGACTACAGTGGCATCAGGATTTTTGGTTTTGCAGGTCTAGCTTTTTAAACGTTCTTGATTTGAAGATTTCAGAGATATTGTCACGTTAGCTTGGGACGAGGTATGGGGGATGAGGTGGGGGATGTGGGGAGAAGGGGGGGGTTGATGGATACAGGAAGTTGTTAGTGGCAGCACTGAGTCCTGGTGGGAAACGGACAGGAAGGCAAAATAAGACGCGCACACACACACACACACACACACACACACACACACACACACACACACACACACACACACACACACACACACACACACACACACACAATCCCCATAATATCCATCCCATAATATCTGTGCCTGCAGATAACTGCTAAGTTTATGTGTGAGTGTAAATGGGGGTGGTCACGACAGGTGCCAGCTCATGCCGACGTCAGCAGGGTTGTCCCCGCACCTACCGTGTTTGTTAACTTTACGTCCTCCTTCTCTTTACTCCTGGGTTTGTTTCTCTGAGTCACAGCACCTGTGGGCACAGGTTACTCACACTCCTCCTCCTCTTCCTCCTCCTCCTCCACCTTAATTCATCTTGAACGTCAGCTTTTCACTCGTCACCATTTCCCACTTCATTAGAAATTACTCTGGAAAAGGAGACACAGGGTCCTCTGGCTTCTTTTGAGGGAACCGAAGCAACAATAAATGTATACATGCTTTGCCGTGAAGATAGATGGTGGGCGTTGTGGGGAATGACTGACTGATTCAGAAAGTAACATTCATACGTACCTCTTTGCTTCTCCCACCCTTATTGTGTTTCCTTTGGTTTTTTCTGCTCTCTTTTTCTCGCTCTCACAGATGCACACAAGTATCTATGGGCACTGCCTCTCACCATACAGCTAAAGTAACACTTTGTGAATCTCTGTTCTCCGATGGTTTCTTACGCTGACGTGAAGCCAACTGAGATAGCAGCTTTTTGTTACCATTGCCAAAATAACATCTTATGTTCACCTATGTGGTAAATACAATTCTAAAAATAAGAAGAAATCTCATACTGTATATTCCTTGGAAAGTTCCATCCCAAAGGTGTATATGGATATGCTTAAATACACACGTTTAAAATACATTTCTAATTGTAAAATGAAAACATTAATAGTGTTCTATAGGCATGCATTTTAAACCAAGTTTTTGGTCCAAGTTCTCTCATAGCATGCTCCAATGCTATTTGACGCACACTGAATAACTGCACACGTCATAACTTTTTGTATTCCCATTTTTGGCTTCGTCGCTTGGCTTCCGTGATCGCTCTGGCTCCGTTTCTATGGCAACGCTGGCAAAGTAAACGCTTGTCTCCTGAGAGAAAAACCCATTGAAATATTACTGGTGGCTCGTGCAGTCTTGCTTTCAATGTTATTAAGCTACGATGACTCAATTACAAAAGTGTGTGTGTTGTGAATTGAATAGGTTGAATTGCATATTTCAAGGATATGTGTGACAAACCTGGGGTTTCTTAAATGTCTTCTTAAAAATCGTGTCACATCAGCTTGAATGTCTATATACTGTGTGATATCGGGTGTTTTGCCATAGTTTTCCCATGAGAAAGTAAGACGAACGGAAAATTCAGTTAGGAAAGTGTTTGTGTGTGTGTGTGTGTGTGTGTGTGTGTGTGTGTGTGTGTGTGTGTGTGTGTGTGTGTGTGTGTGTGTGTGTGTGTGTGTGTGTGTGTGTGTGTGTGTGTGTGTGTGTGTGTGTGTGTGTGTGTGTGTGCAGATGTGCGTGTTCATGTATTGGTGTGAATGTGTGCATAAGCGTGACCGAGTAGTCAGTGCGTTGCTCATCATGGCAACGTGGTGTGAATCACATGGGTCTTCTTCCCTTCGCTCACGCCAACACAAATTATGCCACAAGAATAATTTCTTGTCATCATGTGCACATGTATGATGTGTGCGATTGAAGATGAGTGAAGATGGTACCCACACAGTGATGAATCATCTGGGGTCATCGCACAGACAAACGCACACTCGCACACGTGCACACACAAGCACGCACGCACACACACACCCACACACAGGTCCCTGGTCTGACATTAATGCTAATTCAAACAAGGCCTGGAATAACGCTGGGCTACTTGATGGAACGATGGCCTTCAGCTGACAGAGTGAGAACTGAAAGCTCTGTCCACAGGAAGCCCTTTAGAGGTAGCCTTCAAGACATCCTTCTGATTGGCTTAGAGAAAGGTGATTCAGCAACACAACCTAATACAAAGAGACGCTGAGTGCCTTTCTGTGGTTGTGCGTGTGTTTTTGTGTGTCTGTGTGCTTGTGCAGTTCTATTGGTTGAGAGAAGATATCAAAGCCCTTCTACTCAAACGTGGAGTGTTCACAATTGACTTCCTGATTTGATTTGATTGGCTGGTTAACTGACTCTACTCACTGATTGGCTGGCTGATGAGCTGGTTGAATTACTGGCCAAATGTGCTGCATTGCTAGCTGTATAGTACAATGATTGGGTTGCTGATTGACTGGTTGGCAGACTAATTTACTGGCTCGTTCACTGACTGGCTGACAGTCAGACTGTGACAATTCCTTACTTTTGTTTTTTGTGATTTTCTTTTTAATCTGTTAGCTGGAACACAACTCATGAGTTTTGGATTGAGGACAGGTTCATTCAGACAGGAAGACAGACATAAAATATTAAAGCAACATATAATATTAATACATGAATGAAGCCATACATTGACACATTTCATATAATTAAATGCCTTTCTGTGTCATATCTTTCCCTCAATTACATTGCCTTCTAATATTTGTATGCATTTCTATATACACTGCATATGGTTCTCTGGTCATGTCAGATATGATTTCAGGAACAACTGTGTGTATGGGGGATAGATAGCAATATCCAGGGGGGCGTGGCCTGTCATCCATGCTCTGCTAATGTTCCCCCCTCCGCCTTCTCTCAGCTTCTCCTCTAAACAGTCTCCAATCTGCATCCTTCTTCTCTCTCTCTCTCTCTCTCTCTCTCTCTCTCTCTCTCTCTCTCTCTCTCTCTCTCTCTCTCTCTCTCTCTCTCTCTCTCTCTCTCTGTCTCTGTCTCTGTCTGTGCTGCGACCTTCTCTGCAGGATGAATTTAGCATAAAGCCCTGCTGTTTAGCAGGGAGTGAAGCAAGCATGAGAAAGGTAGAACAGTATTACCACACTGTGTTGGAGAGCACAGATGCTTTCATAGTTGCTAACACAGATGCTGGGGTGATGACCGAATACACCCTGGCTAGATGTGAGCATGACTCTGTTAACTGTTAGTGGAGTTAGTATAAAAGGAGAGCAAGAACGAATGTGTTATCAAATTGTTTGTCTTTTAATGGTGTGTGTGTGTGTGTGTGTGTGTGATTCCTGGAATTGCTCAAGGTTTAGTCGAAGTGCATTCAGCGGTGCATCCTGCAATTCTCAGAGAAGAGAGTAGTTTATCAAAGGAAGACATGAGGAACCTCATCAGATGATAAAGGTAACTTTGCTATCTATGGGAGAGAGAATTGTTTCTGGTAAAGGAACAAAGACAGTAAGACAGAAAATGAGAGATGGAACGACTAGTGATAATTAGATAGATGATTAAGGTAAAAGATAGGCCTTCTGTGTGACTGACAAAAGCATTCAGTGGAATCATCGAGTGATTACCGTAAGTGTAAAGGTGTGCTGGAATGCAGTTGTGTAAGTCCATGTTTGACTCCATAACCTTAACATTAACTTAGTCTCTGCTACATTTTGTAACTTAAACCAATTTCAGTTCTCAGCCGATTTAGTTATACTGAAACCTTTTTCAATGCTTAGTGTTTTGTTGACTGTGAATGTGCACTTTCCTTGGACCAATTTATTTATTTATGTATGATATTAAAGTCTCCAGCAAGCCCTGTAATCAATACCGTCCTACTGCAGGGTGTTTTAAGTGAGCATCTTAAAACATCATTGAGTCTGCAACTCAATGATGTGTTTGTCACCCTTGTGGGCCATCGCTTGATGAGAGAGAGAGAGAGAGAGAGAGAGAGAGAGAGAGAGAGAGAGAGAGAGAGAGAGAGAGAGAGAGAGAGAGAGAGAGAGAGAGAGAGAGAGAGAGAGAGAGAGAGAGAGAGAGAGAGAGAGAGAGAGAGAGAGAGAGAGAGAGAGAGAGACAGAGAGAGACAGAGAGAGAGAGAGAGAGAGAGAGAGACAGAGAGAGACAGACATTTGGGTTAATAAACAGAGCACTTAAATACCTCGGCCTGTTGTTCTTCTAAGTTGATTGAATTGGTTTGAAATCCGTTAAAGACAGAGCCTCTAAGAGAGTGCTGTTAGAAACCATAGAGGCTTGTTGTTTTGGTTATGTGTGGTGTAAGCTGCCAGTTAAGGAATGGGTCATTTGTATTATGGAGATTAAAACCAAGTTTAAGAGGTTTGCATTCTGCCTACCCTGGCATGTTTCTAGGGTGTACATACATGAACGCACATGTGCACACGTGTGCGCACACACATGCCCACGCACCATCGAAAGGCTATAACTAATTGATCACTGCTTTCTATCTTTCTCACACACACAAACTGACACACACACACACACAAACACATACACCAAGCAACGTAACATTAAACACATGAATCTTGATAGATAGCCATAGTAAAATGTGAGTATCTGTGCTTGCCTCTGAAGCCTTTCTGAACTGTAAGCCTCTCTGCTGTTGTCATACATTCATTATGGATAGGCTCATCTTATAAGTTGCAGAAATGAAAAAGGTTTGTCTTGAAATAGAATACATAACTCATGCTTATCACTGTGATGTGTTTTCTTTTCATTCTGACATGAACACAAAAAAGTGGTACATTCTTGGTGCATTGATAATCTGCAAACCTGTATGCCCACCAACCTGGTATTTAAGAAGAAATAGATAGTAATTTAAATTCAGCACGACCCAAACTGTCTCTCAGTTTAAAGTGATTTCATTAAAAAAAAATGTAATGAACAATACCTCTTTTATTTGTCTTACAGAAAGAATGGCTTTGCCTCAACTGCCAGACCCAGAGAGCGATATCGGGCCAGCTCGGAGACCTGCCACCCGTGGCCGTGGCTTCCCCCGAGCAACAACCACCTGCTCCTACCCCTGTCCCTTCCTCAACCCCTCCCCCTGGGGCTGTAGTTACAAAACCCTCAGTAGAAACACCAGAACCCACCCTGCCGCATCCACAGACCAAGGTAGAGTCACCCCAGACCCCGACCCAGACCTCCACACCCACACCAGATAGTGAACCTCCGAACGGTGGTCCTCTTGCCCACAGTGTCTTACCCTCTGATAGCACCCCTCAGGAGACCGTGAGCCCGCAGTGGAACGATTTACAGCCACAAGCAATGGAAACGGTTCGGGGGCCTTCGGGTATCGAACCTGCTCCCATTTTAGAGAGGTTTGCTGAGGTTGCACCTGAGGCTACAGCATTGGAGCCACCAGAGAGTAGTTTTGGAATACAGCCTGCTCACGCTCAGCCCGAAACTGTCAGTTCTGCCCTGGTGGACACTGAGCCAAAGCTTGAGATAAATGCAGAGTTGGGGGGCGAGGCAAACGACAGTTCCACAACGCCTGTCACAGAGATGGAGGAGACAGAGTCCCCCGCAAAGGGCGATGCACACGAGAGTTCTTCAGCTCATGCAGAGATTGTAGAAAAAGCACTCGGGGCCGGGAAAAGAGAGTCAGCTTCGGTAGAGGAAGCTTCTGGTCTGATAGCCCATGAACCAGAACTTACAGCTCCTACAGTTATAAAGGCGGAAAACCGAGAGGTAGTTGAACATGTGGCTTCCCTTCAAGAGGGGAACTTCAGTAAAGTCGAAACTCAATCGGCTCCAACAGAACAGGCCCCGGCAGCAGTTACAATGGATGCACTCCAAGAAGTGAGCCATGAAAGTAGTGCGCAGAAGCCAGAGGGAGGAAATATAGTATCAGCAAAGGGGAAAGAAACTCCTGCTGAAATGAAGGTTGAGCCAGAAGTGATTACAATCCAGCCAGACACTGCAGTCCCTGCAGCCACTGTTGACAATGCTACGGTCCTCCACACTGTGGATATTCAGCCAGAGCAGTTGTCAGAGCAAACAAAGGCTGTAAAGGAAAATATGCCTGTCTTAGATGTAAAGGGAAAAGCTGATTCTATTGCAACTGAACCCCATGTATATCTAGCAGAGAAAAAAACGATTGAGAAAGCAAAGGAGCTTCCACAAACACCAGTTGAGGAAGAACTTAGTGTAGGTCCACCAGAGGGTGAAATGAACACAGCTGTTAACAAGGCAATGCAGGAGGAGTTAATCGACGAGAATACATTTGAGGAGAGGTTCGTCGAGACACATTTAACCAAAGAGAAGTTGCTTGAGGGAGAATCAGCTGGGGGAAAGGCATCTGAAAAGTGGACAGGCGCAGAGAAGGCCCCAGATAAGATAGCTGTTGACAAAGAGCCAGACTCAACCCCCCTTGCTGAATCGGAAAGCGTTGGCCCTGTGATAAATGGAGAGAATAAAGAACTAAAAGCGCCCGCAGAGCCAGCACAGTCTGTCCCAGTTAGTCACGGGTTCTCTGAAGAAGAGAAGTGGGCTAATAATGAGCTGAAACAATGTCCACCAGCTGACCCATCCCCAGTTGAAGGAAGCCCGGTAGAGATCGCCTCACTGGCGGGAAAATGTGTAGCAAGAATGCAACGTCCCTTGCTCAAAGCAGAAAGTGTATGTCAGGAGGAAAATGAGAATTATGCAGAAACAATGCTTAATCCACAGAAAAAAATGTCTGTCCCGCTGGAGGAAAGCATAACCGAATCTGATAACATGGATATTTGTGGTAGTGAACGAGAAACAATAAATGTGAAAGGGCCAGAATTGAATGTAGAGATAGTCAGTGAGGCGCAAAAACTCCATAATGTCTCTCAGAACAAGACTATGCCGGTTAAGATAGAAACTGAAAAGCAAGAGACGAATTTGACAGGTGAAAATAACCAAGAAAAACATAGTCAAGAGTATTTGACAGGCAGTGACGAGAGGCAGACAGAAAACTTGTCAGACAAAGGGAAACAAGTGGAGACGAATAGCACAGCATCGCGGATCACTCTGTCAGAGAAAGAAAAACAAGTTGAGTCAAAAGCCGACGCCAGTTACAAAATGGAGTCTACTTCCATAGCAGCAGAGAACATGTATATTGACAAGGAGGGAAGGGCCAAGTGTGATATCAAAGAGAACATAGCTCCCAAGGACAATCAAACATCCAAAATGGTTTCCGAAAGCGTTTCAACAGCTCAAGCCCCTGTAGCAAACCCTGGCATCCCAGCCTCTGTAGTTAGTGAGCAGAAGAGAGACGGTGGCCCGAAAGAACAGAATGCTGACACAGTGGAGCAAAGGAAGGCCGATGCTAAGCTGCCGGAAAACTCTAGCGATGCAGAGGCGTCGGCTGAGGTGACTGTAGTATGTAACACAAGTAGTGGTGTAGCTGGACCCCAGAGGCCATGCAGACTGTGAATAATTCTAAAAGACTACAAAACAAAACCCCATGACAATTGAAATGTTTTTCTATGCTAATAAAACCCCATTCCAGAATCTAATCTTGTCAGAATTTAACAAATGCATCAAATTATATCACCAGCCTACTTCAACTTACATTAGGCACAGAAAAACACAAAGTCTTGCAGAGGCAGGATCGTTCGGTGGCTTTTCACCTTCATTTCATCCACTAAATAAACCAGATTACTTTATAATATCTGTTCCCCCTATTCTAATGTGAATTATTTCACATTTCATGATTTTAGTTGTATTTTTTGTTCTTCAAAGTAGTTGAAAAATCACTAAGGGCAAAATAAATTATATGTGCATGCAAGTATTATTACCCTTCCTACTATGCTTTGACAAAATGAACGATATTGTCTTTTTTTTTTTTTTTTCAAATAGGATAAAGACCAGAAGGAACTTGGGGATGGAGAAATCGCCCAGGAAAGCAGTCCTACCAGTCCGTCAGACTTTGCCAGGTTGGAGAGCACCGTCCTGCCCATTCTTGAGGCCAAGCAAGCCGGCACGCAGCCCCCAGATGGCAAAGGAAACACTGACTCATTGAAGATCAGACGCAAACTTGAGGTGCTCCCTCTTTCACCCGACACGCCCAGCTCCGAAGACGACAGAGAGCTCTCTGAGAAAAGGGAGGCCGAGGGGACAACCGCTCAGAAAAAACTCCTCGTGCCCGAAAACGTGCGAGCGGACTCCCTGGAGGACAGCAGCGAGAGTTTTGGAAAAGAAAGCCCTATGTCTGGGGATGATGAGGACTTCATCCGGAAGCAGATCATGGAAATGAGCGAGAACGAGGACGCATCCCCGTCCGACGAAGAGAACCTGATTCGGCGAAAGATAAGAGACGAGGAGAAGAAACGGTTTGAGCAACAAAGGAGCACATCAGCAAAGACCAGACGCCTTCTCAAAAAGAGCTCCATAAGCCCAGATGATGAAGAAGAAAAGCAACTATCCGGCTCATTGGACAAGGCTAATGAAGCAGGGAAAGACGAGGTGACCGAACCCAAGCAAGGGGAGCCAGAGACTGGTGTCGCTGTCCGTAAATTTAGAACTATTGAACTCAACGCAACCAGTGCCCCTATAATGATAACTCCTGATGATGGTGAGCTTGAAATGGGAAGCTTGACAGATTCGCCAGATGACCGGTCCAGAGGAGACGGATCATCCAGCCTACATGCATCTAGCTTCACACCGGGGACGTCTCCAACATCCGTTTCCTCTCTTGACGAGGACAGTGATAGCAGTAGTCCCAGCAACGCACGGTCTGGAGAGGGGAAACAACACAGGAAAGCCAAACATAGACAACCAGGTCAAACGCTCCCAACCATCGAGGACTCCTCTGAGGAAGAAGAATTACGTGAAGAGGAGGAGCTTCTGAGGGAGCAGGAGAAACAGAAGGGTTCGGGAAAGAAATCCAAGAAAGACAAAGATGACCTTCGATCCCAGAGAAGGAGAGAGCGCCCCAAGACGCCTCCGAGCAATCTCTCCCCGATTGAAGATGCCTCACCAACAGAAGAATTAAGACAAGAGGCGGAAATGGAGGAGATCCGGCGCTCCTCCTGTTCTGATTTCTCCCCAAGCATTGAATCTGATTCAGAAGGCTTTGAAATCCATGCGTCAAAGATTGCAGCGGTACAGAAAACATATCAGCTGCCAATATCTGTGTCCCTTCACTCTCCGACTGATGAGCGAAATGTTGACAAAATGGATACAAAAATTCTTAAAACTGCTGATGAGGCCTATGAAGAGATAATGTTGAGAGCCAAATCTCCAACAGTTGAGACAGTGGGGATTCAACCTGCGAAAGAGTCCCTATATGGAGGGATGTTGATCGAGGACTATGCCTATGAGACTCTCATTGACAATGCAAATACTGAGCAGGTGGTGCAAGCGAAGATGGATATTCCGGCTCAACCGAAAAAGCTGAGATCGCCGGACGAAGTTTATGAAGACATGATAAAGAAAAGAAAGGAGTTCATGAAACTTGAGCAGGAATATCAAAAGATGCAGCCAGTAACAATGATGACCAAGCCCGAAATTGTGTTGCAACCTGCTGAGAGCTGCGTCTCAATTAGCACTGCAGTAACACCAGCGAAGGATGGAAAAACATTACTGGACGCTGAGGCTGCCTATGAAGAGCTCATGAAAAAGGTTTTGACACCTGGGACCAGTCCAACACAACAGGATGCAGAGGCCACACCTCGAAGGGCACTCCATCCCATCCCAGACCTAAAGGTGACACAATGCTCTTCTGGAGAATTGTCCTCAGATGAGGAGTTTATCAAAAAGGAAGAGGAGAAAAGCAGCACACCACCAGTAACTTCCTGTGCAGAGGCTGACTCTGTTATTATTGAAGTTCCACCTTCGTCCACATCAGAACAGAAACCACAAATAAATTCTGTTTCATCCCAATCAGATATTGTAGATTTGTCCAGCACAACCCCTACACTAACACCCCCTGTGATGGTTAGTGTGTCACCCTTGCCCACTGTTCCTCAGTACACAGCCACTGTTCCCAGCATAGTGTCAACTGCCCCACCGGTGCCCCCGAAGCCAAACATCCTTCGCCGGGCTAATTCTCAGGAAAAAACGGATTCATCTGTCACGTCTCCTCTGCCACCCCCCACTCAGCCAAAACCCACAGTATTCCCCAGGAAACCTCCAGTTCCACTACCACCTCAAGCCCCGGTAACCCCCATCAGGCCAGAACCCTTGGCTACCACTACAGACCAAGCTGTACGACACTCAGTGATACCAACATATAAGCCTCATTTTCCTCCTCCAGTTCCCCCAAAACCATCCATTTCTACTGGGGTTGGGCCTAGTCACAGACCTGGGGATGGTGCCAAACCACCAATTGCACCAAAGCCTAACTCTCAACCTCCTTCACCTGCCCATGTCCAGTATCCACCCAGACCCACTGTACTTTCCACAGACCCCGTAGATGTAGCCCTGAATCTGAGTCCCTCGACTGAAAACAAGTTTTTTCACTCCTCACCATCTTCACCAAGATATGCCAGCAATCTTCGTGACACATATGTGGTCATCACGCTACCCTCTCAACCCAATTCCCCGGTCGAAGTTATCTCAACCCAAGCACCATCTAGTCCTGGTCCAGTCTCTCCTTCAAGATATGGTCAACAGTCATATCAACAACCATATCCACCCCAAACACAAACAACTAGGGTGCCCCTGGCATACACAAGGGTCACAGAGTCCATAGAAAGCCAGGAGATCTGTGGCCTAGAAAAGCATGTCTCTAGTTCTTGTCATATTATTGAGGCTATATCTGCCTCAGCTCAACCTCCAGTGGTTCTGCCTAGTGTTGTTTCTCAGGTGGTCAAAACAGAAGTCCAAAGAACTACCGTATCTGTTGTCCATGAAAGAACACCACCTCCAATGCCATCTCCAAGGGCAAACGGTGTTCCAATCTCAATGGAGAAGCCAAATACCCAACCGCCTGCACAGAACGGACAGCCGTACCAGCATTGTGAGGTGGTCGATCTTAGAACTATGAAAGAAGAACCAGGATGTGACATGAAAAGTGTAGACCTGTCTTCTGGCACAGATTGCAGGCGGCAGTCCTTTCCACCAAGCGATGTCGGTAGTCGTCAGAACAGTGCAGTGCAGCCCTCAGTGGTCAACCTCAGTACCGAATCCTCCACTGTCTCTATTTTCACTGACAGTATCACAATAGTGACCTGTGCGTCTACAATCCAGCGTTATGACAGTTTGGACACCTTTGCTACTTCAGCGCCTCTCCAGCTAACAAAAAACAAAGCATTCGAGCCAGTGTCTCAGATTGTTTATCGTCCTATCAATGGTCAGCCTTCTACCGCATCCAATGTGGAAATCCCAATCAACCTTTCAGTGGGATCAGGCATGAGTGCAACGTTCCAGTCCCCACCGGTCACCATTGCCCCCATGCCAGCTCAGAGTTGTGTAGCTGCGAATGGTTTGATCACGGGCACAGCTACATTCGCGGGGGCTGTGGACCTTAGCACAACCAAACCATTCAACACTTTGGTATCAGTAGATACAACTTCATCAGAAATTGTCACAGCAGTCATGACAGAGGATGACGGCAAACCTGTGGATCTAACAGCTGGGAGAAGGTCTGTATGCTGTGATGTTGTATACAAACTGCCATTTGCAGGGAGCTGCACATCTCAGCAGCCCACAACGCCCTTACCCGAAGACCGCTTTGGATATCGAGACGACCATTATCAGTACGACCGCTCACCCTATGGCATGAAAGGGTTTGGTGGAATCAAACCATCGATGTCTGACACTAACCTGGCAGAAGCTGGGCTTTTCCTTTACAAGAGCAAGAACAGTTATAATTTCAATGTCACCTCAGAGGGTGCGGTAGATCTTACTTCAGCGAAGGTGTCCGACACAGGTCAGTGCTGCGACATCGCCGACCTCTCGCTGAAATGTTATTTTCAACTCCAACATCTGATTCATGGCTAATTCATTATTTATTTTTTATTTTTATTTCTCATCCTGATTTGCATGGACATTCAATCATTTCTTTCCCCAACATTTTTTTTTTGCATGCATTTTTGTCTCTGCATGCTTTTTACATATTGTTTGGGCGTGTTGTGATATATATTTTTTTCTTTTTTCTCCTATTTTGATTTTGATATCCATCGGCATGCAACCGTCTTCTTCAAACTTAAGACTGTCTGAATCATTTGGCCTCAATTTCTATTTTTGACTTTTGACAGGTGAAGCTGTGGACTACTCCAAAAAAGGGACCTATGCAGGCATGACAATTCCACCCTACTCCCAGGGACGGGTCACCGGTGCCGCTGGCACAATCTTTGGAACAAACAGTGTTCTGAGGTCATCAAATGGGGTGGTCTATTCTTCAGTCTCGGCACCAATCCCATCTACATATGCCATCACCACCCAACCCGGCTCAATCTTTAGCACTACATACAACAATACCATGCATACCAGTGACACCATGCCGTCCCTCTCCAACCTTGAAAATGTGCCACTTAAACGATCCCAAAGCTTCATCTCCAGCTTGTCGGCTGGAGATCAGGAGGATGTGCCACTCAACTTGGAGCTCTCAAAGGACGGTACCAGTGCTGCTGATGTTGTTACCAGGGCATTGACTTCACTGTCCCTGGACAGCTACACCGATGCATCCCTTGAAGCCATTGCTGCCTCCCTGGAGGCTCTGTCCTCCCCCATGGTTCCCGGGGATGGCCAGTACCAGGCAGAACGCGAGCGACTGGAAATGGAGAAACTCAAGCAACAGCGCTTGGCAGAGGACCTGGAGTGGGAACGCCAGGAGATACAGCGGTTCCGCGAACAGGAGCAGATGCTGGTTCAGAAGGAGTTAGAGGAGCTGCAATCCATGAAACAACATATTCTTGCCCAGCAAGAGGAGGAGAGGCAGGCGCACCTCATGTTGCAAAAGGAGACCTATGCCCAGCAGCAACAACAGTTGGAGCAGATTCAGAGGCTCCAAGGGCAGCTACGCATGCAGCTGGAAGAACAAAAGATTCGGCAGATGTACCCTGGGGGAGACATCCCAGGACATGGTCCACAGGAAGCAATCGTTATCGGGCCCGATGGCACAATACTGGCCCGGAAAATAACAGATAGTGGATGCCAGACAGATGAAGAGGATGATTCAGTGAGCAAAGCGTACACAGCTGGCAGGAAAAAGAGGAACGTCAAAAAGGGTGTCGATAGTTGCGTGCAGACCGACGATGAAGATCAAGATGAATGGGAGGCTCAGAACAGGGTCAGACGAAGCCGGCCTCGCACCGCACGGGGTGATAGGGGCGGGCAGTCAGAGATGTCTCTTCAGGCTCACACAGAGATTAGTATACAAACCGACTCGGAGGGGAATATAAGAATGGATGCCAGGATGGAGCTCTCCGACTCTGAGAGAACCTCCCCGAAGAGACGCCCCACTCCCTTAGAAATAGGCCAGTCACCCAATCTCAAAGCGGACCCTTCCGCCCTTCAGGCCCCCAAATCTCCCAAAGTACTCTACTCGCCTATATCTCCCTGTATATCCCCCAGCAAATCCCTCGAGTTTGTGTCCTATGAAAATACACTGGGTGATACAAGCCCCCAAAAACTGCGAGGGGACCCTTCTAACGTCTCCCCAGCAGCCAGCCCAAGGGGACCAAAAGCCATGCAGAGATCCATGTCTGACCCCAAGCCCATGAGCCCGACGGGAGAGGAGAGAGTATCGTCTGGCACACAACATGGTGATGGTTTGACAGTGAGTATCCTAACCCTACAATCATACTGTACAAATAACTTGTTTGTTAGGAAATTGCCGTACACACTGGCTCAAGTATACATTACATTATGTATTTGCTTTTAAACTTTGGCATTAGGGACTAAACTAATTATAATGAAATATATAACATAAATGACATCATAGAGCAGAAGAGTTTTTCTCTGGTCTGGTATGAATGCTGTGGTTTTTTTCATCTAAATTAATATGATCCACTCATAGCCTTGCCCCTTCAAAAGTACCGGTTGCTGCAAATTACATTTAATTATATTGGCATTTAGCTGCAGAGGAACATTTCAATTTTCATTATAAATTTTTTCTAGTGTTTCTCTGTCAGACTACATATTTGTTGTTGGCATATTGCTCTTATGCTCTGTAATGCTACACATGTATTCCCTCATGTTCCATACTGCAATGAAAAGTATTACTTGTTACACATATTCATATATACATTTTATATATACAGTATTTAAACTTGTATATAGATATTTACGTTCCAGACCACTATCTTAGGAATTTTATATATTTATATTTTCCAAGATACACGTTCTAAGGACCAAACTAGATCATGCATATTTGCCTAGCCTTTTTTATTGATTGTTATGCCTGGCTGATTCAACGTTGGGAACCCCCATGCATAAAAGACTGGCCAATGAAAAAGCTGAGCTTGCAAGAAAATATTGAGCCAACAGATCAGTGGGGTTTAATGTAATACATTACCTCTTTCAAAAGACATTTAAAATATTATAGTCCAGTAACAAGTGTGTACATTTAACGCAAAGTAACATTTACTTAGCAGCTTATGGGGTGGTCAATTACTGCTCCTTGGAATCAAAGCATGTTTGGCTTATTATTATAATACAAGGCATTGATAGAATATAAGTGATTTTATATTTTAATATAATATTTAGATATTTTATTAGATGATCAAATAATACCATGCAATAGCAAGCAATTATGACATAGCTGGTTCAACCTACCCACAATATAGGATGACTGAGGGGTGGGACTCAGGAGCGTTTAATAGCTTTATTAGTTAAGTTTAATAGTTTTATTCTCAGAATAAAATGAGAATAATTCTGGGTTCAAGAATTATCCCCAGCCTACCTGTACGCTTGGAGAGGATGCCTTACTTCCTCCAGCACCTTAATGCCCATTAACTAACAAAAAAGCATCTCCTAAGTAGCAAAATATTAAATATCCAAAATACTCATTGCTGCTACAAAGACTACTGCAAAGTCGCATGCCTTGTTCATAATTCTTTCTACATCCTTCTTTCTGACCAAAGGGTAAAGGCTCGGGGGGCACGCCCACCGGCACTCAGAAGAAGGTGAAGCGTACGCTACCAAACCCACCCTCAGAGGATGAGTCAACCGCCAGCGGCCAGACGGCGTACACCACCGGCTCCGCCCGCCGCAGGATGTGCCGCAACTCAAACCTGGCCCGTGCCAAAATACTGCAGGACATCGACCGGGAGCTGGATCTGGTGGAGCGCGAGTCGTCCAAGCTCCGCAAGAAGCAGGCCGAGCTGGATGAGGAGGAGAAGGAGATCGATGCCAAGCTCAGGTACCTTGAGATGGGAATCAATCGCAGAAAGGACGTCCTGCTGATGGAGCGGGAGAAACGAGAACGAGCCTACCTGCAGAGCGTGGCAGAGGACAGGGACTATATGTCGGACAGTGAGGTCAGCAACATCCGCGACACAAGAGGTGGCTGTGGAGACGGTGAAGACGAAGATATCATAGTCCATGGTCTGGAGCGTCCGAGGACGGCGCCACAGTCGGAACTGGAAGAGTTTGTTCCTCCGCAAACCAAACACGAATATGCGAAATACTCCCAGTACCAATACCCTCAAACCCATTACCAGTCCCTCTACCAAGCCCCCCAGCCTTACCAATCTCAGTCAATCTACTCCTCCGTCCCCTCGCTCACTAGCGCCCAGCAGCAGAGCTACCACCAGATGCTCCTCATCCAGCAGAAGGCGGCCAGGCAAGCAGCCCTCCTCTCGGAGCTAGATGCGACAAAATACAGCGTCGTCAGCCGCCAGCCTGACCCAACGTCCTCTGCGTTCCTTGGAGTCAAGTATGACAAGTACGGAAACCACCTGGACCTCCGAGCCTTGGAGAGCGGAAGCATGGCCGGAAGCCCCATGTCGGCTATCTCCGATTCCTATTACACAGACGTGGACCACCACACACCCCGCAGTTACATGCTGCTGGAGGATGCCGCCGAACTGGCCAAGAGCACCACAGGCTTGTCGTCCTCCTACAGTCTGGCTGAACGTGAACTGGCCAAGGCAGAGAAACTGTTGCGGAGAAGTGCTGCAGATCTGTGCTCGACCGACTACCTGGGATCCACATCCAGACTCCATACCTATGGGAAGACTCCCGACGAAGATGACCCCATGGAGGAGCCCTACGAACTGAAGCTTTTGAAGCAGCAGCTGAAGCAAGAGTTCAGGAGGAGTACGGGCGGGACGGAGAGCTTGGAACAACTGACGGGACTCTCCCATCATTACTATGCGCCGAACTCTAGCCTCTCTAGCTACTCCCAGAGACAATACCCAAAGACGGATAAGTACAGCATCAGTCGACTCACTTTGGAGAAGCAGGCGGCGAAGCAACTTCCGGCGTCCATGTTGTACCAGAAACAAAAGACAACGCTAATAGAACCTAAGATCTCCACCAAGTATTCCTCTATCACCGACGGCAGAGGTTTGGACACAGACTACAATTATCTTGGGTCTACCAGTGCGTCCGCAAGATCCAGCCGGCTGCTGCAGGATGAGATCACGTTCGGCCTGCGTAAGAACATCGCAGAGCAGCAGAAGTACCTCGGCTCCACCCTGGGTGCCAATCTGGCTGGTTCACTAAATATGGGCCAAAGCCTGGGCCTGGACTCCGCTTATCCAAGTGGAAGCCGCTCTAGACCGGCATCCAGGCCAACGTCTTGCTACGGTCTGGATTTGTCCCTCAAAAGAGACCCTTCCAACTCTTCCCTGAGGCTCAAAGGGGATGGGGAGGCATCCGGGGACATGTCAATCTACCAGACCCCTTCTGGTCGCACAAAGCCCACCAGCCTTCCCATCGTGCAAAGCGGGAGAGGCCGGATTCCAATAGTGGCACAGAACTCCGAGGAAGAGAGTCCGCTGAGTCCCGTCGGTGAGCCAATGGGCATGGCGAGGGCATCAGCTGGACCTCTGCCACCCATCTCAGCTGACTCCAGGGACCAGTTTGGCTCCTGCCTGTCTCTGCAGGACTCCCAGCAACAGCATATCAGAGAGGAGCCGACCAAGGGTAGAAACTATGCACTGCTTGATGACCAAAGCAACATGTCGGACAATGAAGGTAAAAAACGGCCCCATTGTGTTCTCACCCGACATGATTGTCTGTCATTGGGACTTTTGGGGAGTGGCTTGTATTGCATGCAATCTGTTCTCTATGCTAGTGCTGGTATGTCATTGTGGCTCTTTGTTGCGGTATTGTCTGCATGTGTATGCTGTTTATCCAATGTGTGTGTCCTTTCATTAACTGCAACCTGTTCTGTCCATGTTTTAGTCTTATCTGTCAACATTTGTTTTGAATAGATCTCGATAAATAGCTTGCTATTCTTACTTTGTGTTCACTCCCATTCTTGTTGGTTTGCTTGAATAAGTGCATGCATGCGTTGTGCTTTCATGTGTGTTGTGCAGTGGTTAAAAAAAGCACTCTTGCATCTAATTGATAATCCTAACAACAAATATGTTGTTGTGTGAGGCGCCTCACCTTCTAGAATCTTGTGCATGCTGTCATCTGTAGAAGAAACACTTGAAAATATAGCTTAATTTATTTATTTTTATTTCATGCTTAACCGTATACAGAACGGAAAACGTATACTAAATAACATGCCCGCTTGAACTCATCTCATAATTTTTCAATTGAAATGTTTTTTTAACATTAAAACAAGTGCCTCCCCAAATATACACATTCATTGGCACCGTTCCTTGAAATTAAAACTTGATGATTGAATATAAAATATGTATGCAAGTTTATACTATACATTTAGATAATATCTCTATATACGCTAAAGTGTGTGAATAGCACTTGACTTGATTCTTATTTAGACTCAAATATATTTATATTTTTCTAGGCTGGATGTTGCTATGTGTATGTTATATAACTTTATTAGGTGACAATAACCATCACAATTGTAATGTCTTGCATGTTTTGTGTTCCACGTTTCTCATTGCATGCCCCAAGGTCAATCAATGCATAATAAATATGAAATGAATGTTGAACTTGCATGGCTTTGTGTGACAAATTGCATGGGGATATAGTTTAATGTTTTATGTAAATTTATTTTAGGAATACTTTCAATGTTTGTTTCTCATTCCAATATATAGAAATGTATACACCTTCATGTATTCATAAATAACATTGGCCTACAATTTGAGTTATCTACAGAGAAAAAATAATTCCAAGACTAAAATGTCCAGATAATATGTTCTATGTTTATCAACCCACTCAGAAATAGTAAAGTTACACTTTTAAGAAGAGGACTCAACACATGAAGAGAGTGAATATAAGTAAATTGAGTAAAAAAACAAAAACAAAAAACACTTCTAAACTGTATTATAATAATGTATTTAATTAAAGTTTTGTCAAACAAATGCCAGTAATCTTGTTATATCACTCAATGTGCCTTGGTTCCAGCTCTGAGTGACTCCATGATGGCTTTGAACAGAGACGATTCAGCCAACGGTACAGTATTTCTTTCATTTTATAATCATTCAAAGGCTCCCATGTTAATTCATACCACAGACCAACTAAGTTATTAACTTCTTAAAATGAGGGCTTTTTGTTCAGGGTCGAAACTGGTCGCGGACTAAATGAAATAAATATCCCATTTAATTTCTAACATTCATTTAAAACACCTGAAATGATGATTTTAAAGTGCACATATCGCACAGTTTGGGTGAAATGCATGGTGTGTATATATTGAAACTACCTTAAAAACCCATAAATACATTTAACCTTTATTATGCATACCCAGCATTCATAGCAAAAGGGAAACAGGAGCTATTTGCTAACGCATACGTGTGTTTACCGCAAATGTTCATTAACCCACAATGTTATTTTGTGGCTCTAGTGGATACTTGATGAAAGTGTTGATACTAAGCTAAATATTCCCATTTTCTGACCCAGTGACACAGTCCCTACAGTCCTGACTTCGATTAAACCCAAACATATTCCCAAGACGGCCTGTCCATTACCAGAATTGATTTACTTTGAAAGGGATTGCCAAATAAAAAAATTATTGATGGTGTAGGGAAACAAACCCAAATTTGAGATAGTTTTAAAGGGATCTCCATGTGTGCTTGTCTTCCTTCTGAAGCCTACCACCTGAGACGAGATGGGGCTGACTGGTACGACAAACCGAGAGACGGGCGCTTAGAGAACAGCCAAGAGAGGAGACAGGTGACACTGGACAAACACCCACACACAAACAACCAGGCTGGCATGTTTACACGACCAAATGTGTCTAGTCTTCAGACGTATGGAGCCATACGGGAAATACACATTTTTGGTTTTCAGTTTTGTTTCCTGTTCTTGTTTTTTTTCTCCTCTCACTGTAAATCGCCTTGGCATCATTGAAAGGCGCTATATAAATCAAATGTATTATTTATTAGTGGTCAGGGGGGAGAACAACCCGAAAGGTTTGGTTTGAACCCCAAATATCTGTATAGCCTGTCTCAAAGCATCCTTGAGCAAGATGCCTAACCCCTACCTGCGCATTCATGACATCACTATGCCAAATGGTAAATACCTTCAGAAATATTATCATTCGACATATCGATATGGAGTCTGTATTCTCACACACACACACACACACACACACACACACACACACACACACACACACACACACACACACACAAGCTTATAAGCGTATAACCCTGTATGTAGTGAGATGTACATGCTGAATGTGGTTGTCTTTCCCACAGGGTAAAGGCCCCTACTATCCCTTCCCCCACCTCCGCGTCAAACTGCAGCGGGACCCCAAGGACCGTATGACGTCAGGTGAAGACGTGTTGTGTTTTTCATGTGCAGATTATGAATGAATCATTTTGTAATAAATACAACAATAGCCCAATACTATACAGCATATAAAGGATAGTTGATGAGGATAAATGCTGCCTAATTTCTCCGTCATATCCTCCAATGTACCTTTGGGCCGAAAAAGCTGGCAGGCATTTCATTTCCTGGCTCTTTTGTTCATTTGGCTCATCTCACACTAACACACATCAGTTCCTGCCATGCTCAAAATGGTGTCTTCTTCACAGACGCACTTTACGCAATTAGTGCGCAGCCCACAAAGAAGGCAAGTGTTTTGTTTTTGAGGGCCGGGATGATGAAAATGACTCATTTTATCCTTTAATATAATGAGCATAATACTTTATTTTCGCAGCATGTGTTCGTTCTGTTCTGCCTCAGCACAGCCGGGGGGGGGGGGGGGGGGGGGGGGGGGCTCTGTTAACCGGATTACTGAGAGGGGTTGGATATAAGGCCTGGGTGTTTGAGATGTTAGCTACAGTCTCAACCTCTGTGTGTATTCACTGTGTCATTCATTCTAACAGAGAGAGAGAGTGGGAGGAAGAGGAGGAGATGGAGAGGGAGAGATAGAGGGGGGGGGAGGGGGAGAGGAGGAAAAGAGAGCGAGGATGCGTACGCAGTCACTATGATCAATCTATTCAAAAACGTCAGATTTGAATTCATGTAGAATACAGCAGGGTAAGTCCAGCACCCGGTATCTCAGTACCTCTTTCTGTCCCCGGAAGCAGGAAATGGACTGGGGCTCCGTGTGGTCGGAGGGAAGGAGGTACCGGGTGGTCACGGAGACATCGGCGCTTACGTAGCCACGGTCCTGCCTGGTGGACCGGCCGAACAAACCGGGAAGATTCTAGAAGGTGAGGCACCTCACACAACAATGCATTTGTTGTTTGGATTATCATTTAAAATGGAGCATGTTAAAACAATGAAATACTAACTAATAATAATAATGCTATTGCTTCCCCTGATATATATTTGATCCAGTGAACAGATAAGTACTTTATTGATCCCAGACACGATTTCAGGGGCCACAGCAGCAAGTAGGATAGTAGTAGAACAAAACACTGATAGAAATTGAAGACAAATTATACATAAAATACACATAACATATATATATATATATATATATACACAAGAAGAGTTAAAGGAATATGTATGCAGAAATAAATGTAAACATACGTACATCCATCCATAACAAATTACATATCGTACTTTAACATGTAGACGGTGGTGTATAATCTTGTGCTACTTTATTCTAAATATACATATTGAATGTGTTTACATTTAAAACAACCCCTTGATTGACAAAGTCACAAATGGCTGGCTGTGTGGTTTGACTGAGCAGCAGAAATAGAAGCTAATTTGCATGTAGCTTCAGCACCTTCTGGCGATAATGCTACCAATCACATGAGGAGAGGAAATTAAATCGTAGGCAGCTAGTCACCCCGGTGACATTTTAATAAAATTTAAATAAGGTCAAATTAGGTTTTGTTCAATCTTTCTGAAGCGTTTCTGTCTGATAAGTTAACCCATGGTTTTGTAGCATGGTTAACATTATGGAACCCTTACTATGCCACTGAAATATGTCTAAGAAACACAAAGATATTTACTCATTTAGCTTGCACTAACCCACATAAACAACCTGTTCCCACCCCACACAATGATGCTCTGATCCGATTGGTAGTGCTTCGAGAGGTCTGCGTCAAAGTGCTGAGGTTTAACTTGTTTGAGAAAACTTTGAAAGCAGCTTCAATTGCAGCATCAACGCCAGGTCCGGCTTCAACGCTCGTCTCCATAGGAACACATTTACCACGCTGGCGATGCTGAAAACACATCATGTGTTCACCGCATTGGGGCTCTAGTGTCTCCTGCCTTTCCGTACTGCCGGGCCTGCTGGTGGCATGGAGGTGTGTTGTAGAGTAGACACAGGAAGTCGGAAGCTGCAGACCAATCAAAAGCTGCGTAGGGGGCCATCCATCTGTCCCCACACTAAGGGGGGATAGATGGATTTAGCTGCATGTGTGTGTGTGTGTGGGCGATTCTTCTCTTCTCCTTTTTCAATTGATTTTGTTGTCCTTCATCTCCTCCCCTCCCTCTGGCATTCCACAACACTCATCTATTTAGTGATTTTTATCTGGCCCCCTCTTCATCAAACCTCGCCCATCTGTCTTCATCGTCTTGCTTGCCCACTAAACGTACCCGATAATTTATTGCATCATTTTACCTCATTTTTGTCTTTATTTTTATTTATTTAGCTATTTTCATTGCTTTGAGACAGCAATTCAACACAACCATCTTACTGTGTCAAATTGTATATATTTATTTTCCTGAGCTGTATCTCGTTTAGTCCAGTCTTAGTACATGTGAGTGTCTAATAATAAAAGGATAATAATGCTATTAGATTGTTTCTGGGGGCCAGTTCGATATAACCGTGGAGCTGTGTGGATGACTCAGGGTTTTCACACCTTCACACAGCCTTGTCCATTATGATGCGCAGAATGTCTGGCTCGTACTGTGTGTGAGGAACAGGATGCTACACTTGTTGTCAAGTTGGACGTCGTTTATTATTCCCGGACGAGAAATGAGGGTAACCAAAACCACTGGAGAGTGGTTAAACTGACTTAAAAAGGGATTCAAATTATTTATTTTATTTTACGTTTTTAAATAGAATAAAAACTTTAACAAAATATATGGAAAATATGTACTCAACCAGAAAGAGAGAAACTAAATATAAAGGCCAAAAGTGAATGTAAATATTCTAGACGGTTGAGTTAGAGATTATTCACACCTTCTACTAGAGTGTCACGTTGAATCCAGTAACATGTATGATTTAGCCATGATGATGTCACTCACACACACAGCTCGGCAGCTTGCCCGTAAGCCGAGGACCTTCTTGGGGAGCTGTTTCAACCTGTGTAAGTGAACGTCTGCGGACGGTTTGCTGTGGCTGGTGGGTGGGTTTGCTGTGTTGTGCTGACTCTACCCCTATGAGCAACTGGTCTCAAACGTAACATTCGCTAAAAGTCTGCTTGAGAAGATACCCGCCAATGTTGAACTTTATATGCAAAGGAGTTTTTCAATTGTAAATATTTTAGATATATTTTTATAATATAGACAAAATTTTGCCTCGATTTTGGCTTCTTTACTAATAAATTAACTCACTGTGTCCTGTTTGAAACAAAGCTAGTTCTGGATTTGGCAGGGATTTTACACTTTACCACTTTCTTCTTCATGTTGAGGGCCAAAACTCTTCATCGTGAATATACTTTTGAGAGACATGTTCAAAGCGCTTGAACGCGTCTCTTAGAGCTAAAACCTCTTTCGATTATTTCAGAAGTTCATGGAATCAAACATTAATAGGAGTGTGCTGTGTGATTTTTCTTCCAACATTGTTAATGGATAATACATGTTTTTTTTTAAACAGGTATGAAATTCAAATGTCTCTCTATCCTTGTTATTCCACTTAATATTGTAATGTAATGCCATCCCCTTTTATGTCTTTTTTTTTACTGTAGGATTGTAGTTCGAAAACCCCATCTAGGGACAATGCATCAGACAAATTGCTTAACGCGGCTATCGGACACTAACTAACTTCAATGTAAAACGACATCCATTGAGTTTTGTACATGTCTGGCTTCTCACCCTCGTGTGTGTTTGTACAGGAATGCAAGTTCTTGAGTGGAATGGAGTTCCTCTGACGGGGAAGACCTACGAGGAAGTGCAAGGGCTTGTGGGACAGCAGTGCAGCGACGCAGAGCTGTGTGTCCGACTGTAGGTCCACCTTCATTCTCTCCCACCCACTCCCCCAAAACCTCAACCTCTATGTGCCTGTCTCTTGTTCACACACACTGAAACGTTGCATCCCGCGCGTACATACGATCAATATCAGAACAAAAATCTAAAATGTACCAAAATGTCATCAGTCATCAAATGTGGATAACTATAGGAATATAAAGGCATTAAAATAATTGTATATTTATTGATACCATAACACACTCACACACACACATTCATGAAGATAGACCTCAAAAGCAAGTGTTGCTGTAGCTTCTCAATGCAGTTCATATAGTGACGCTTCAACATATCATACTCCAGATACTCTTAAAATATGATGTTGTATGTTGTATGATGTTTATGTTATTGTACTCAACTTCGGCATTATCTTTATGATTTAAATAACGTCTCAATTTGTATTGCTCTCCTGTCTTACTCTCTATACATCTATCCTCACACTGTCTCTTTCTCTATCTTGGTCTCTCTCTCTCTCTCTCTCTCTCTCTCTCTCTTTCTCTGCCCCCCCCCCCCCCCCCCCCCCCCCTTCCCTATGTCTCTCGGCCAGTGATCTGAACATGCTTGCAGACACAGAGAGCTCTCAGCACCTGGACATCCAGGAGCACCCCAAAGGTGAGAGAGGACCCTGCCCGACACTCAATATATACAATATATATCTCTCTGTCTCTCTCTCTCCTCTGATCTGTTGACCTTCACGTATGCCTCGTCTGTTGCCCTATTTCCTACTATTCTCTGATTGTCATTCATTTTATTCTCTCTGTTTAAATATTTATACCCGCTCTTCTTAGATTAATTTAATCCTATCTAGTCCTTGCTTGTGTATTATATATGTGACCTATTTCTGCACATCCATAACATTGAGAACATTGGGCTGGTGTTCTCATTGGGCCCCCCCTTATGTCTTCCTCTCTCCACTTCCTCTTCCTCTCTCCTCTCCCTCCAGCTGTAAACAAGCTGTTTGTTAGGGTTGCAGGTCAGGCCTTTTTGATTTGGTTCATATGTGTGTGTATGTGCCTAATAACACTACTACTACTACTACTACTACTATTATTAACGATCATAATAATATATGTAATACTCTATTATTATATGTATAATAATATAGTATTATTAAATACCATATTATTATACCTATAAAAAACTAATTCGTATCTACATATTTCTTCTTTGCATTTCTTACTTACTACAACTACTTCTACTAATTCTACTACTACCTTCCACTACAACTATTAATAATAATCGATTATAAATGTTTCCTCTCTGCCCTATGCTTAATACTACCACTAATACTTTTACTAACAACAACAACAACAACAACAACAACAACAACAACAACAACAACAACAACAGCAAAAATGCAACTGTTCTGGTACTTCTGAATATATACAAAAGATATATATAAACACATATACATATATATATATATATATACTTAATATAGACATATATTGTTCTGGTACTTCTGAATATATACAAAACATATATATAAACACATATACATATATATATATATATATATATATATATATACTTAATATAGACATATATTGCTGTATTTTCTCCCAGGCGACCGGCCCCCCAGGTCCCCAGGCGTTGACCCCAAGCAGCTGGCGGCAGAGCTGCAGAAGGTGTCCCAGCAGCAGGGTCCTGCTCCTCCTACCTCCACCTCCAACAGCACCACCTCCTCCTCCACCAATGCCCTCCCAGCCACCACCACCTCTGACGCCTCCAGCCCGGGTCAGCCGGGATCACCTTCGGTCAGCAAGAAGCGCCACAGCAGCAAGGTGAGTGGGTGGGTGTGGGTGGATGTGGGTTGGTGTAGGTGGAGGGGGAGGGTGGAGGTGGAGGTACAGTAGAGGGGGAGGGTGGAGGTGGAGGTACAGTAGAGGGGGAGGGTGGAGGTACAGTAGAGGGGGAGGAGGAGGGTGTAGGTACAGTAGAGGTGTTGGAGAAGCTGGAGGGGGAGGGTGGAGGTGGAGTTACAGTAGAGGGGGAGGGTGGAGGTACAGTAGAGGTGGAGGGGGGAGGGGGAGGATGTAGGGACAGTAGAGGTGTTGGTGGAGGTGGAGAGTAGAGGTAGTCTCAGGGAAGTGTCTCCAAGAAACTGAAGACACCATTCTTTTTGGCTGTTGCCATTGTCATTCACAGAAATGTAGACGTAGCTCCGATGTGACATGTTTGAATCAGGTTTATTCTGATCATACATAACGTTTTTTCAGTTTTCTTCATAGGCTACTGACAAATTGTCGTTTGCTTCATCAGAGGTTTTTCTAGAAGTACTGTTGGCTCTGACACACTAAGGTGGAAGTGGAGATGGAGGTGGAGGTGGAGCGGAGGTGGAGGAAGAGCTTCAGTCCTCCTTCCACTGATTTTTTTGCTTTTTGCTAACCTCCAGCTAAACTGAATCTGCTCCTAACCTGACTAATACCTCCCTCAAACCCAAAACAAACAACGTCCTCCAAGCCTTTAACCTTGACTTAAGATAGCATTACCTCTATACGGAAGCTTATCTCCTACCAGCAATACATGATGATGGTGTATTGGTCTGACCGCTATAAATTCAATACCTGGATGAATGTTGCTATTCCATTCTAATCTATTCTATTCAAGCCTATTCTCAAATAATTCAAGTCTATTCTATAGTGTGTTAGGGTGACACGGATGACAGGGATGACATGGAAATTTCAAGCCACCATTTTGGTTGACATCCAGAACATATTAAATATCTATAGGAATTAAAGGAATAAACTTTAACACCCACGGTTTTTACTTGAACAGATGCAAATATAACCGGTGTTTGTTGTTTTGTGTTTTACAGACAGCAGAGGGCACCAAGATCCAGTCCCACCCGGTCTCTGGAGAGATTCAAGTAAGCACCCTTGTTCTGTAATAATACCAGTGGCTGAACTCCCACAAATATATAAATATATATATATATATATATTGTGTGCTACTTTTACAATGATGAATACAACTATGTACCAGGATTCAATAACTATACACTGATTTAATAACCAAAATATCTTTGTGGGTTCTAAAGAGTTGGTTTTTTCTTCTGTAATCAGCTCCAGATCCACTATGACAAGCAGATGGGAAACCTGATCGTTCACGTGCTCCAGGCGCGCAACCTAGCCCCGCGAGACAACAACGGCTACTCAGACCCCTTTGTTAAGGTCTACCTCCTCCCTGGGAGAGGGTGAGTCTGGGGTGAACCGAGGCTAGAGAGAGAGAGAGCGAGAGAGAGAGAGCGAGAGAGAGAGAGCGAGAGAGAGAGAGCGAGAGAGAGAGAGCGAGAGAGAGAGAGAGAGCTGAGTATAAGTAATGAGTGTGTAAATGTTATATCACAGGGTAGTAGTGATAGCTAACTCCTTACGCTTCCACCTGCCAGCACATTGCTACTGGAATATACTTGAAGTGTTATATCGATTATATATTTTTGTCATTATTAAATGTTATTATTTTCCCAACCTCAATGGTTCCGTATCCTCAGGTGAAGTAACAAAGTGTATATATGTTCTGGTTTGACTCAAAAGTTAGCCTGACTAAAAGCTTTGTTTGCAATTGCAAAACCTCCTGTTCTACTGGCGGGATCTTCTTGGAAACAGCAAACTGCACCCTGAGACATGACACCACTTCGATTTAGTAGTGGTTTGAGCTCAGCATTACTTCCTGGCTCCAGTCGAGCATTTCTTTGGAAATGGAGTTATTTTGACACTCTTCAACGGGCACACTTGCTAATATTGTATTGTATTGCAGCCTGGCTTGCAACAAAAAGTGAACTGAAGCGAACTTACTTGATACGGGACCAATTGAAATAATTCTAAGTCCTGAACAGTCTGTGAAGACTAAATTGCTAAGAGAAAGGGGGTCAAATTTAAAAACTGTCAGTTATGCTTTTATTTCTTTCCCTGCTTTACTTCCACTTCTTCATAAGAACCATGTATATCTAATGTGTTTTTAAACCTATTGATCTAATAGCACCATTTCAGCAACTGCTCTATTTTCAAGGAACCAGTCATCTCCCTCGGCGCTTCATTTCCGGAGCATATTACCTCAAATTACATTGCATATTATTAGGCTGCTTCACTCTAAACCGCTGCTGGGGAGAGGGCCGGGGCGTGAGGGCAGAGGACGAGGATCGATGGTTCTTCATGTTTAGCCTGTAACACAATCCACACTCTCCCGTTCGCCCCGGGCTCATTTGTGCTGGCCGTGATCATCGTGTGATTCAATTTGTCTCGTGTTGTGCATCTATGGGTTCTTTTATCTGTGGTGTCTGCTGAGATCCAGCGGTGTTTTTACCGGAGGGATTTTAGAAAAGTAACACACACACACACACACACATACACACACACACGCAGCCACACAAAAAATTGCAGAATCACCCTCCCAGCTGAAAGAGCACCAGCTGTAATGCTGCACAGGCTCCCACCCGTATAAACACATTGTTTTCGTTTGAAAGAAGCACATGTAAATGGTTGTGACGCCCTCCCACCCCGCTGTTGACCTACTCCTGTTTTAGTACACACACGTGCACACACACACACCTACACACACACATACACACACACACACACTCTCTCTCTCATACTCATCCTTCCATTTAGTTTAGGGATGCCAAGCTACTGACGTACAAGAATACATCAACATGTAGACACACACACACACACAACCCACACACACACCCACTCACACAGGCACACTCAGTGGGGTCCCCGCGGGCCGTGAGCCTCTCTGACTATTCTTTCTGTATGTTGTTTTCTATATTGAATGCATGCTGGACCCCCTCAGTCAGGTCATGGTTGTCCAGAATGCCAGGTATGTGACTTGCCCACTATGACTACCAATCTCTTTGGTCTTTTGGTCCCCGTTCCTTTTTATAATTTGTTTTGTTGACATGTGGTTGTTGGTTGGTGATGGTTAGAGTTTGGTTCAGTTCAGTTTCTTAACTCGGAACAGGACATTGCTGGTTGAAGTCAACTCCCTAGGCTAGCCCCCTTTGTCATCCCCACTAACCCGTTAGCCTTAGCATCATGTTGTCTCCCAGAGATGCTACAGTGGCGTGTCTTTGGATTGAAACGGGTGAACAGCATCTTAACACGTTAAAGGAACATACCATTCAGGGTGATCAGGCCATCATAACCATCTCTCCTGGCTTCCATAAAACGTATGTTACAATATAACTTGTCAAAATTACTTTTCCATAAATTACACGCTTGCCACAAATGTAAACAAAAGCAATATAGCACTATGGGGACATTTTGTAAAATACTTGTATGACAACTGTTATGCTGTACACAAACTCTGTGCTGACCGACGCTCATTGATTCCAAAAGACAAAAGTGATATATTGCTATTGTAAACATTCATTGCAGGCTCAGGCATGCTTAATGCTCTTTGGCAGAATAGGCACACAGATCATTTGACAAAATATATTGATAACAGGTGTTTTAGTGAAGCCAGGAAAGACAGTTACCATGATTTGATCAGAGACCGGTATTGTCCTTTAGACATTACAGTGTTGTTATTTGCCAAACCGGTACTAGAGTTCAATGTTGCCAAATGATGTAACCTATTACCCAAACCAGCTACTTTGTTTTTCCAAAGGGAAGGTAATTGTGTTGCATTAGCCTTTTTTATACACCCTTACACCCTAAACTCCCTAGGTAGTGTTTCCTGTTTGTTTTGGGATCCTTAGAGTGTTACCAATCACTAAAATCAAACATTGAATTTGAACATTGAACTAAAATGACTTGATGTTGCATCTGCACTCTCTGATGCTACAAATTGGGTTGGGTTCCCCAAGGCTTTAATTTAGTGATTTGGGTACCCAAATTCACCTGTTATAGCCTATATATTTCCTATATATTCCTTTTATTTACTCTATCAGTAACATAACAAAGTAACACTTTACATTAGAGTGTCCTTGTCACAGTGCAATTACACATATAATTAGCAATGTAACAACCTGTAACACCATATGTAATAACTAAATATTAATATGTTATATGTTATGGAACAGCCTTATCCCGAACTCTAATACCTAACCCTAGTGTGGAACCTGCCTTTTCGCCTATTCTTAACCTTAACCCCTAACCTTGAACCAGGCTGTTCCATAATGTTATTACATAAGAAATACATGCTGTCACAAGTCATTACATTACTAATGCGTACTAATGTGTGAAATAACACTGTAACAGGACACTATAATGTAATGCCTAACCCATAACACTAGTTACACATATACTACCACGTAACCTGCCTGTGTTCCTTCCAAAATCTCTCACACACTTAACCGACCAAGCAAGCCAGTCTAACATCATACCCTAACCGTACATTACACCCTTAATGTCCTCACACCGGTGACCCATGTGTTGTGAGTTGTTGAGTGTCGTTCCATCCGATAACACACTGTGCATCCGACTCATTCTCCCCACCCTCTCTACTCTACATCGTGCCCTATTGCTCGTGTGCCGTGCTCATTGCATCGTGGTCGTTGGCTCCCGCCCCACTTTCTCGAGAGCTCCGGCGTTTCAGAAGGAACCTCATGTGTTTGTTTGTATGTGTGTGTGTGTGTGTGTGTGTGTCTGTCTGTCTGTCTGTGTCTGTGTGTGTATGTGTCTGTGTGTCATCCCCCCTCCCCTCCCGCCACAGCGCTGAGAACAAGAGGCGGACCAAACACGCGGGCAGGAGTCAGAACCCAGAGTGGAACCAGACCGTCATCTATAAGAACATTCACCTGGAGCAGGTGTGTGTGGATGGACAGAAAGACGGATCTGGATGGATGGATGGATGGACATGACAAGCAAACAAGCATCTTAGTTTAGCATTTTTAGTTTGCATGTGCAGCGTTTATATATTTATATACACTATTTTGCTAACGAACGCTGTATTTATGTTTGAATAAAAATGTTTATTTCTAATTGGGCAGGATTGTCTAGTGGTTAGGGTGTTTGACTCTCAGTCTAAATGTCATTTGTTCAAACCCCAATGCCCACACAGTCTATCTGTACGCCTCCTTGAGCAAGATACTCTTACCTGCTCCTTAATGCATTTCAAATTCACTTTAAGACGCTTTGGGTAAAGATGTCTGCATAACAATATTTTTTAATGTCTGTTTAAACTCGATAATGGCCGCCCACCCATTTTATTTCTTTGAGTGGTACTCAGCCAAGGAAAAAATGTGTAAATATTTATACTCTTGTTTGCTACAGCTGAGGAAGAAGACGCTAGAAGTGAGCGTGTGGGACTACGACAAATGCTCCTCCAATGACTTCCTGGGAGAGGTAAGCTCCACTGACAGCCCGACATGGCCTCAGGACACAGAACATGCTGTCAAACCTGCTAATTAGTGTTAAAGTAGAGCAAATCCTGCAAGATCCCTTCTGGCTGAATGTGTTGCGTGTTTAGCAACACTTTCGTGGGGAACAACAGAGTGTTTTTAATATAACAACACTCAGAGTTTCCTATCAAAAACACTTATATGCTCCAGAAACTGCACGTGAAAAACCTTGTGTGTGTCTGATTCTTCCAGGTGCTGATAGACCTGTCCAACACGGTCCAACTGGACAACGTCCCGCGGTGGCTGGTCCTCAAGGAGCAGAGCGAGGGCGGGGACCACCACCGCCGCTCGGGCCACTCTGGCCAGGGCCGGCAGCACTCCTCCAAGCCGTCCTCACAGCATGCATCCCCCAAGACCGGCGGCTCCACCCAGGACCTCCACGACTCGCCCAAGTCCTCCGTCAGCAAGAGCCGAAGCCACGGCATCTTCCCCAATCCGGCCAAGGGTAGGAGACAGCTGAGATAACCGAGACCTAACCTCCTCCCCCTCCGCCCACCTCCATCACCTCGCTCGCCTCCACCATCAAACCGCCATTAACTGCCAACTAACACTACCTCCTCCTGATGTTTTTATCTTTCTTCTTCTATCTCATTCTCTCTCTCTGTTCGTCTGGTGTTTCATGTTTCTTGTCTCTTGTTTTTCTTCTGTAACTTTTCATCGTACCTTTCTCTGACTGTTTCACTCTCTCTTGAGTTGTGTTCTCTCTATCTATGTTCCAATGTCTCCACAATATCTTTCTAACTCCTACTGACCTCCCTCCACCTCCACCCATTGCGCTATGCATTTGTCTCCAGCCATCGTCCCAGCTTCAGCTTCTCTTGCTCTCTTTTCTTTCTTGTAGTTGTTCTTTTTTGCTTTGTCATGTCTTTGACAACTAGCTGCAGCTCAGGGCTAGCCTTGGCTAAATCCCACTGCTAACACTCAGGCTAAGGGAATGAGGGATGTGGAAGGCTTTGACTATGCTAATGAATATTAAATCAGTTTAAGTTGCCCAGCACTGCAGCGTTAACAACGTAGCTACAACGCAAGATAGTCATGCACAAAAATACTGTTTGTGCTTGGACATTTGTGATCATTCAGTTTATTCAGTTTATTCAGGGAATGCACCACCAGGAACGTAGCTAGTAAAGTAGTAGCTGCAACACTAGCTAGCAATGCACCATGCTAGCTAGTGTGTGTTCAATTAAAAGTAAATAAGTAGACTCACTACAGTTCAGTCAGTTCACTATAGATAAAAAAAAATTGTAAATCAGCTTTACATTATTATTTATCTTTTTTGTAATCTGGTAAATGTGGTTGTTTTAGACACGCAGGTTCCCTCTATTGAGAAATCTCAAAGTAGCCCTGGCACATCCAAGCCTTCCCTGTCCGAGGGCCCGAGCCCCGACCCAAGCCCTGGGAACCGACACAGCCAACACAGCAGCCCACACGCACGCTCACCCCACGGCGCCTCACGCTCCGGCAAAAGCACCTCCCGACACCACCACCCCCAAAACCCACATCAACGGGATGCCGGAGGCAGCGGTGATGGTGGCGTTGCCGTAGCAACGGGTGAAGCCCTTCGGCAGCAGCCGCAGCAACAGCAGCCACACCCACCGCCACAGCGCCCGCAGCCAATCAAACCAAGACGCAAATAAAAGCATGGCCGCCACGTGCTCCGTCTCCTCTTCCACTTCCTCCTTCTTCTGTTGTTAATATCCTCCTCCGTATTCCCTCTTTTGAATTTATTTTAGCTTTCATTAATTTCCCACCTCCCCTAATGTGCGTATCCGCACCTCTCGCTCTTCTTCTGTATAGAACCTCGCTGTGTTGCGCTGTTGGCCCTCGCGTGAGCCAGCTAGCTGCTTGGCTGCTGTCTCCCTGCGTTTGTCCAACCTTTCAAATGAACCCAGAGAGGCGTAGAGGCATGGGCTTATAAGAAGAACAAAAACAAAATATTAAATGTAATGACTATTAAAGTTAGAAGTGAAGTGGCATTTTTTCTATACAGTATGAAGATGTACAAATTATGTTGTTTTGCAATGTAAGGGAATCATTTTATAAGCTGCCTGTTTCTCTGTAATCAGTCTTAGTCTGTACAAAGTTTTTCTCAGCCTGCTAAATATGAAATGAGACCACAAACTGACGTCCAAGACTAAGTTACGGTTCATAATCAAATAAAGACAATGTCTCAAATCAGTGTACTTTTATGGTTTGGCGAGAAAAAGTAATTACAATTATTGTACATACATTTATCATGGCACGGTAGACATCTTGCTAGTGAACTAAAACAACCGCATGTTCATTCCTAGCATTAAAACAGAAGAAAGCTGCTCTCCCTTCCCTCCCCTTAAGATATAATTTATCCCTTTTTGGTATTATTATAATCTTTTGTCACATTTTTGGGGGAATTACTTTTCAAAGGTTATTTTACGTTAATGAATAACGACCAGCTTTTCCACGAGGCTACCTCTCTCCACAAGGATGGCTGTTGCATGCAGTCTGCTGCCAACCACCTCTCCCCCCTGCTGCTCCCTCATTGGTTGTGATGACCACCAGACTCAGGATGTGAAAGCGGCCCCCCCTCCCCCCCCCACCACCACCACCACCATCCACCCCACCCCACTGTGACATGCGGGCCTAATGCACACTGCGCACACTGCGGTTGCATGTGATTGGCAGATCCAGCTGGTTGCAACTTTAAGGATGTACTACTACTACTACTTCTACTCTCTGAGTCTCCATCTTGCCCTTTCCCCTCCTCCCCTCCCGTTCTTCTTCTTGACCTTTCGGCCATGGCTTTTTTTCCCTGGCTCACCCTCCCACCCCCCCCTTCCCATGCCTCCTCTTCTTGCTCTTCTTCATCTCCTTGACCTCTGAACCCAACGGCTGTAATGCCCTCCACTCCCCTCCCCCAAAAAATCCCAAAACAACCGACCGACCAACTCCACCACCACCACCACCACCACCTAGGCCCCCGCGGCTCCCTCCCCCTACGGCACCACAGGCACAGTGTAGTGGGCGTGCTCACCATTCAGAGAGCCCAGCCTGATTGGCTGCCTCCCCTGCCATTGGTGGCGTCGACCAATAGGAGCAGAGCAGACGGCCGAGCCCCGACCCTTAGGAAAGCCGTGTCGGAAGAGAGGCCGCACGCCATTGGAGGTGAGAGTTTACATCGGGGAAGCTCCTCCTCTCTCTCTCTCTCTATCTGTTGGAGGACAAGAGAGAGAGACAGAGAGTGAGAGTGAGTGGAAATGTACTAACGCACACAAGTGAGGAGACAAGAAACCTAAAATACAGACCGACAGTCGGAGAGAGATCATCTAGCCAGACAGAAAGAGTGAGGGAGAAAGATAATGTTTTCCACTCACTGACATCCATGACGCGAGACACAGTTCCTTAATGGCTACCTCTACTTTAGTTTGCTAGTAGAAAAAACTACGTTGAAGTATGATTCATCAACAAATACTGATCTGAAAACTCTGGCATTTCCAAAATGGCCGCTCCTGTGTTGATGTAAACACCCAGCGCCTCATTGATCCGTTACTAGCAAAAAATATCCCGCTGAGCAGCCCAAGAGGAACACAAAGAGTGTCTGCATTGTCTTCCATGTGACATCCACACACACATCTCACTCCATTCATGTTCTTCTTCTTCCCTCTCCAACTGTTTGGGAGCAACTTAACTGGTGAAAGCTCTGTTGAAAACGGTCAATGAGTTTGATTCAACTTATAAAATTAAATGAAATACAAAATGAAGTAAATAAAAGTGAGGTAACGGTAAGCAAAAAAAAAGAGACAGATTTTACACATTAAAATTAAAATTCACGTAAAACGGTTTTAAAAAGGTTATTCAAGTAAACAGGGTCCTAAATATACAGGCTTAAAAAGGGAATTAATAAAAAGTTAAGTAAAATATGAAACCTGCTGAAAGCAAGTAGATATACGGTAACCACACAGTAGTACCACATGGATAACTAACGATGTCAGGAGTGTATTTGATTCTTTTGTCGCTCTTCTGTGTACATTCACGTGCAATCACTCACAAGAATTGTTTGTCTATTCCATCGAAATGCTCTCTATTTGTGTTTAATGTGTTGAGTATCAGTATCATGTAGATTCTTACACATCCTCGTGCTGTCTCTCTTTCTCATACTCTCTCTCTTTCTCTCTCTCTTTCTCTCTCTCTCTCTCTCTCTCTCTCTCTCTCTTCTTTCTCTCTCTCTCTTTCTTTTTCTCTCTCTCTCTCTCTCGCTCTCTCTCTCTCTCTCGCTCTATTTTTGCTTCTCTCTGCTTAACTGTTGTGGTTACGTCTTTGCGCAGCACGGTCCAACTACAGGTCTGGAGATGCCCCAGTCACTGCCGCCTCATTGGACAGCGGTTTGAGTGGAAGCGCTTACAGCCTACTGGATGAGGAGGGAGAGACCAATGAGGTCGATAGTGCCATCTTTCAGGTGCCACGATTGTAAGTCTGCTTATTTTTCTTCCATAAGTCATTTATTTTGATCCATTAGCCTATTTTTGGTGGCACGCTTAAAAAAATGCTTTAGTATATAACCTGAAACCAATCAACAATCACAATCAGAACATATAGAATGCAATCATTTTGAACCTAAATTGAATGTATAAAGCTAAAATGATGTTGTCCTTTTTCTTTGTTTGCTTTTCAGTGGAAAGATCCCGAATGGAACGGATGGGTTGAAATCACCAATGGGACATGGTGAATCAGAAGGTGTGTGTGTGTGTGTGTGTGTGTGTGTGTGTGTGTGTGTGTGTGTGTGTGTGTGTGTGTGTGTGTGTGTGTGTGTGTGTGTGTGTGTGTGTGTGTGTGTGTGTGTGTGTGTGTGTGTGTGTGTGTGTGTGTGTGATGTGGGTGTGTGTGTGTTTAAATGTGACTTAAAGGGTGTTTTTTATAACCCCAGGTGTTCCCATTTATATAAAATATCCCTAAATGTGTCATTCCCATTCCCATAAATATCTCTTGCCATTTAATTTATATTTAATTATTTAGCCAACATTTTCATCCAAATCGAAAAGATAGTTAAGCATACGATGAAAATTGGAAAATATTTAATATAAACATCACTAAACATGATTTTCCTTTTCACATACATATCCCTGAACATGTAATGTTCCCTAAATAGCCCTAAATATGGGATTCCCATTCAAATGTTATTCTCGTTCATATAAAATATCCACAAAAACGTCGTCCCTGATCACATGTATATCCCTAAACATGTCTTTCCCATTCCCATTCCCATTGCTCTGTATCGGCTGTGACAGGAGACTCTGGGTTGTCACAGTGCACACCATAGAGGAGACAGCAGGGACCGTGTGACGGAGTGGAACAGTCTTGAGTCCTGTTTTCCGGTTTATTCCATCCATGTCACTGTTGTTTTCTATCAATGTTATATATGAATGGAATGAATGTTTTTTCTTCCCTCTCTCTCTTGCTAATGTACAAGAATGTATACGGATACACACACACACACACACACACACACACACACACACACACACAAACACACACATACACAGGCACATACACACTGGTACAGACACACACAGACAAATCCATGAAAACCCACAAACATACACACACACACACACAAACAACACACACACACACACACATACACATACACACACTGTCTACTTTAGTCACTGGCTCACTTGTTCGCTGAGAAATGAAATGCCACTAGGCTGTGATTTCTACATGTGATCAACTTCAAAATGTAATTCCCACTCCGTTGTCCAGGAAACAGCAAGGAGGATATGGGGGTATTTGTCAAACGTTCGTCCTTGTTTTGTAGGTTATGGCAGACATGAGTTGCGTTACGGATATTGTCCACTAGAGGGCAGTGTTTAATCACACAATTTGTTTCACTGGCTGTTATTTTCAAGTTTTCCTGTAAGAGCAGAGCATGGTAGAGTCAGGATATAATAACAAACAGGGTTTGCTTGATTTCTGCATAGCATTTGAGAATGTTTTGTACTTAGACAACAGGTAACCTTATACAACTGATTAAAACCTCCCTCCTACCTGCTGTCTAGTCCTAAAATGTTTAATCTAATTGTATGTGTGTATGCATGTTTGTGTGTGTGTGTGTGTGTGTGTGTGTGTGTGTGTGTGTGTGTGTGTGTCCAGGTAAGACCCAGGTGATGGGAGAGATAAAGATCGCCTTGAAGAAGGAGATGAAGACGGAGGGAGACCACCTGGTACTTGAGATCCTGCAGTGTCGCAACATCACCTACAAGTTCAAGACCGCAGACCACCTCCCTGGTATACACACACGCACAAACATGCATGCATCCACATACACACAGACACACACAGACACACACTATAGATACACGCTATTGATACAGACACACACCAAAAAGACGTGGGTGTTTGTGTGTGTGTGTGTGTGTGTGTGTGTGTGCAGACCTCTACATGAAGCTGTACGTGGTGAACATCGCCACCCAGAAGAGGATCATCAAGAAGAAGACACGCGTGTGTCGCCATGACCGCGAGCCCTCCTTCAACGAGACATTCCGCTTCTGCATGAACCCCACTGGACACGCCCTGCAGGTAGACACATGCTCGTGGACACTCGTGGTGTGTGTTGTGTGTGTGTGTGTGTTTTGGTGTGCGTGCGTGTGTGTGCGTGCGTGCGTCGGCCGTGTGTGTGTGTGTGTGTGTGTGTGTGTGTGTGAATGTGTGTGTGCGTGTGTGTGTGTGTGTGTATGTTGTATGTGATGTGTTTAGGTTAAATAGGTTGTGAGTGCAGTTCACTGTTTGTTTCATACTTTGTCTTGTGTGGAAGCTCGAAATGATGAGATGAAAAGTCATAAATATGTGATAAAACGACAAAATTATGCGATAAGAAAGTGTTAATTATGAGATAAAAAGTGTAAATAATGTGATGAAAAGTGTGCGTGCGCTCCGTGGCGCTGTCGTCAAAGGTCCCTTCATCACCTCGCTGGCCTAACCAACCATGATGCAAACAATATGCAATCCTAAATAACTAGTCTAGTAAATGTAAATGTTAGGTATGTAAAGAATTGTAATCAGTCCGTCGTTGTTCGTTGTTATTGTAGCTTTGACAAAATCGTAATAATAATAATCATCATAATTCTGACCTTTTATGTCATTATTTCTAAAACCTTTTATTAGATTGGCTTAGTTTAAACTTGTTTTTTCTTTTACTGGTGGAAATAGGCTTCCATAGACAATACACACACCATTTATTGGAGAGATTCTATAGCAATAGTGGCAATATAGCAATAAATTCTACTCCCTAACGTTACTTGTTGACTACTTTCCACTCTTGTTGTCGCACATCACAGCTGGTAGTCCAAGTCCTGATCATGCTACAATCTTTTTGACATCAGCAGCAACATGAATATTATGAATATAAACTCTTGAATAATCGATGACTAATCTATGAATAAAAGATCAATGCCGATGGATACGTAATGCAGTGTGTGGAACATAAGAAGACATTCCTAAAGAAAGCTGGATAGAAAAGAGAGGAGTTGAATACACCACAACTGAAATACTCTCACTGCACCAGCGTTGTATATACCAATATGTCCCCCTGAAATACTCTCACTGCACCAGTGTTGTATATACCAATATGTCCCCCTGAAATACTCTCACTGCACCAGTGTTGTATATACCAATATGTCCCCCTGAAATACTCTCACTGCACCAGTGTTGTATATATCAATAGGTCCCCCTGAAATACTCTCACTGCACCGATGTTGTATATATCAATATGTCCCCCTGAAATACTCTCACTGCACCAGTGTTGTAAATACCAATATGTCCAACTGTAATACTCTCACTGCACCAGTGTTGTATACAGCAATATGTCCAACTGAAATACTCTCACTGCACGAGTGGACAAACATGTGCACGTATTGTATACAGCGCACATTTGTAATATAAGAATAAATAAGATTAATGTTAGTAATCCCAAACTGAAAATGTAATAATTTATAATGGTCTAACCCATAATGGTCTAAATCCTTTTTTTGTGATATTTAATACATAATCCTGACATAGGATACTAATTTAATTGGTACTATTTATGATTCGCTTTATTAGTGATTAATTGTTCCATGTAATGAAAGTCTATGCTCCATTTCAATGCATAATTGAAAAACAAAGGCAATTGCCATTTATGAAACTGTATTCATGTGATACTTTTTAGACAGTCTGCTGTATGTGAAATATTATGAAAAGAATGCCCATAACCGTGTATATATGACATCCTGGTAATAATGTGTGACATTTTTCATAACCAGGACCCACAACTCTTAGTTGGTGTGCCTTGTATTTCTGGTTGGAATCTAGTTGTGAACCAGTGGTATTAACTACCCTGGTGTTCTGTTTTGTTCTTCCAGCTGTTTCTGGTGTCGAACGGGGGCAAGTTCATGAAGAAGACCCTGATCGGCGAGGCGTACGTGTGGCTGGACAAGGTGGACCTGCGGAAGCGGGTGGTGAGCTGGCACAAGCTGTTAACCAGCACCGCTCAGATCCACTCCTAAGGAAACCAACAGCGCCAAGAGGGTTGATATACTGAACCACAGTGTGGAACAGCACGTTTCGGGAACCCAATCTGAGAACACGTAATCTGGCTGAATGATAGTACAGACTCCCCCCCCCCCCCCCCCCCCCCCCACACACACACACACACACACACACACACACACACACTCTTTAGGGACAGACTCAATGGTTGCGTGACAGAAGGACATCTTTAATGGATATTTTGGGGAGGAAGTGTTTAGGTGGTGTAAGGTTAAGGGTGTGGGTTGTCTCTTCAATTTCCCAACTTCCCTTCTGCTGTGGTGGTTGTTGGGGGCTTTTTGTTTCTTCTTTCGTTTCTTGTCTTTCTTTGTTTGTTTTTGGCGATCCGAAGCAATGGGGGAGGAGGGGGAGAGGGGTGAAGGGGTGGGAGGGCAGTGGGAGTGTGTTTTTACAGGAGACGGACACATGTTTACAGGAAGTAGGTGATGAGGTTTGTGTTGGACACGGGATTCAAGAGAGGAAAAGCGCAAGAATCAACCAGGTATTACATACTTTCGTACTTCACTCGCACACACACATGCAGCACGCACCATCACATGCACGTGCAAACACACATGCACACACACACCCACACACACACTCACTTACTCACTAACTCCACTTTACACCCAGCAGTTCTGTACAGGTCCGCCAAAACACAGGCGAAAAATCTAATGGAAACAGGGAATGGACACTTCTCAAATGTATTATTCATATTCAATATTATTTATTTATTTATTTACTTATTCATTTATTTATCTATTTATGTATGTATGTATTTATTTAGATGTTTTATCCACAAATGAAAGTTTAAGCATTTAAAACGACTCTTCTCGTTGCTTTATGATGATCTGGCAATGACATATTGAAACTTACAATACTTATTTATTTTTATATTATGCCCATAGTATAGAGTTCCATAATTTGTCTTCTCCTCAATTATTTTAAGTCAACTAAAATATATATCTGTATCCAGGAAAAGTGTGCCATATGTTATGCCACGCTATAGAGCATTGCAACTCAACATACTTGAGATTCAGAACTTCATCTCAAAATAAACAAAGGAATTGTTGTCTGCTTAAAAGCCCTTAAATCCCTCGATCGCCCTTATTATGAATTCAGTTCCATCAGAGGGTGTTCATATATCTGATTAAATGGTATATTGATATAGTGTGCACATTGATCAATGTCTGTGATATGTAGTACCACAGTATCAATACCAGTTAAGTTTTCACTTTTTCTATAGTGAGGTGAGATGTCATTGTCGAAAGAAAGAATAATAAAATATACTGTAGGTAGATAAGATATAGGCTTAGTTATCTTTACCACTGCCAATCCGGTTTTGATAATTGTGTCATATTTAATTTTGAAGCCCCCTATTTAGATATTTGAAATAAAACATTTGAACGTGCTATGTATAATTTTTTCTTCTCTTTATTTGTAGCTTGATTGCATATTGAAATCCATGCACATTGCTTAGTATTTCCTCCTGCTTCAAAACGTGGCTACACTATTTCAGAAAGAAACATGTTTTAGTTTACTTTATTTGCACATTCTGCTATGAATGTTAAGCTGTTAATGTCCTGTTGGGTTTTAAAGATTTTAATGATGTTTTTATGAGGTGGAGAACTAGAGAGAGGTCAAGCAAAAACAAATTCAACATTGGACGATAACAACAAAAAGAGGTTAAACTCTCTAACGGGTTATCCAAAGTATCTGCAAATGTTATTTTTTTTACGTATAAACTTTGCTAGTATGGCTAATGCATTTTCTTTTTTGGGGCTAATGTTACATTTTGCTTAAATGCCTATGTCATTTTCTTAATTTTCTGTTTTTCTAATGTTCTTTTTTTTTTTACATTGCAATCCTCAAACCGATGACCGTGTTTCTGTTGAAGACTGTGACCATGACAACCATCCTAATAGTTTGTATTGTGCATCAGGGTCGGCATCCTTTAGCATTTTGTCAGTGACACGTTTTTAATATCACAATCCTTTAAAAGGGTATACGTGACAATATCACATAACTTTGGTCACATGAGCATGTACAAAGCCACAACACGACACAACAACTCAATCACCGTTTATATCGTTGCCAAACACAGAAAACGTATTCAAACATTTGTATTCCACTAATTTCTATGCAACATACATACAATGTTGTAACCACATCTCACCATACCTGAATTGATATACTAAATGCTGACACTTGAAGGGAGACGGATGACCGAATGGTCCATTATGTCCTTTTTCATTTATTATATGCAGGTGTTTATGTTTCATTTTCAGTTGATCTTTCAGTTTCTCCTAATTTAATTTGACCTCAAATTTTGACATTGTTTACTAAAATCGTTTACTTTGTATTGCGATATGCAAATGTATGCTCACTCGTCAGTTTTATATTTATTATACCAATCGATTATTTTATTTGTTTCGTCAAGTAGTGCTTGTTTACAATGTTACCTCAATCTCAAATAATTAACTTTTTAGGCCTTTCACACACACGCACACACACAGATGTGCAATATACTGTATGTTATGTTCCCATTCAATGGAAAAGAATAATTTCCATAATACGTCTTTCTTCAATTTGTATTTTTATTATTTTTCATAGCAATGTGCTTACATGTGTAGCATTTTCATTTAGACCATACAATGCATGGCATTTGCTGTAACTCATAGCATTCTGTTGATCCCTTACGCACAAACTCACGCACACAGAGTTACATACTTGCACACTCCAAAAAAGAAATAAAATCACAGTTGCCATCTCTCTATTTCCAACCATGTAAATACGGACCTTTTGTACCAGGGAGATGTGGACGGCCTGGGGATGGGTGGCAGTGGGGGTTTAGGTCATCGGCCATTAGAAGTAACAGCTCTGCGACTGAAACCAGGGGAACCTTTAGACGTCTGTACAGACCCTGATTTAGCCCCGCCCCCTGTCATTGACATCATAACCACTAACGGTTCACCAGAGTCTCAAAACACACTGACTGTCTATCTTAATAACTCAAGTAGTTGCAGGAGAATTTAAATGTGATCACCATTGGATGTTGCATGTTTCGTTGGTGGTTCATACTATTTTTGTGTCCAGATACTATCAAAAAAATATATAAAAATAAACAAAGAAGAATAAAGAGTGGGCGATAGAGACTCTATGATAGAGACAGATATAGAACACAATATAGAGAGTTATAGAAAGCGTTATAATGAAGAAAAAAATAATTATTTAATGATGTATGCTGACTGTACAAAGATTATGCTTGTAAAACCTGTCTGGTTTTCCACTTGTACGTATAAGCAGAAAACAATAATCTACTGTCATGGTTTTGTGATTGTACACAGAAGGTATTGATAAATTATGCAAATTGTGCTGTATAAATGGCTGTTGCCCCATGTCTAAATATTAAATATCTGTACAAATGAATCATGCTGAGTGTATTGAATTCCTGATTTACTAGTATCGAGTGACAATAACTAACAAAAGTGAATGTATAATTCTCGGTTTATTCCTATTCTTGCATTCATATATATTTTAGGATTTTTGCTATCCATGTTATTTTCGTTTGCAGGTGCGGTAATATCATGTAACCATTAGAGGGCACTATATTACTTGGTTGCTGGAGGAAGTCAATGCTTATCACAGGATTTACATTAATTGGCGAGCCTCTCTGTAGCAATGAGTTATGCTCATACATCCATGGTTTTGCTGATAACATGGGCATGCATAAAATACAATGTTGCCATCGTCGCGTCCTGTTTCCAGTTACCTTCTGTTTCATGCAGACCACGAGGCAGCAGTCCAAGCAAACATAACACCAAATGGTAAGTCCTATACTAAATATATGTAGTATGAGGTCAAACATTCGGCCTTATGTGGCGTATGGTACAGTTTTAAACGTTCTTTAAAGGCCTATTTTATACATGTAGGCTTATATACAGGTCACGGTGCATCATATCAGCAAGTCACCACGAGGGTAATGTAAATAACAATGGCTTCGTGTCGTTAAAACAGTAATTTATTGACGGTCCCTAAGTAAAAATCCCTGTGGTTATGCGCGAGAGCTCGGAGGTAAGCTAACCGTCCTCTACTGCCAACACTGGGGGAAACTTGAGTAACAGTTGGATCAAGTGTTACACCGTATTCTGTTACCCATCGTAAAGTGTGACCCCAGGGGTCGCTGTTGCATATTTTCTGCAACATGCACGAGCGTAGGCGGCAATGAAGTCGTTCACGTGCAGAAACATGCACGAGCGTAGACTGAGTAAACTACTAATATACGTTGTATCGCCATCGCTCACTCGGGATGGGCTTATTCGTCTTGTTACACCGGGCGATAGCCCGTTGAGTGGCTGGAGCAAAGCGGTTCATTGGAGAGAGATGTTTATACAATGTTAAGTTTTAAGCTCGTGCATGTTTCCGCGCGTGAACGATTAAATGTCTGGCTACGCTTTAAACTCGTTGAAAAATTAAACGTGTAATAAAACAGCGGATTGAATGGGGAAAATACACTTCTTCCTTTTTGGGATCATATGAAAGTTGGCCGCGTTTCAAACACTAGTGCACCCCCTGGCGGTAAAGTTGGTCTTACACACACGCGCACAAGGTCAGAGAAATAACGTCCCCCCGTTGTAGGTCAACCCACGTCAGTCCTGCGACTAAAAGCACTATCAGCACTATGAATATAAACTTTATTCAAGTATGACAGGACATTTGGTGGGACGCATTAAACAATCCTTGTTGTTTGACACTTTATTTTCTTTATTCAACTTAATAAATTTCACATTTGAGTCTGCTTTGCTGCCTTTGAGCATGTTTTACACTTAAAACGCACTCATAATTTATACTATTCTCCCCACTAGAGCTTTTTTTTAATAAAAACCTAAATAACTAAATGACTCAATAGTAAATCTTTATGATGACGGATGATGTAAGTATTTGCACCCATGGGTGCTGGGGCTCCAGTGATTTCTTGCCGTCCCAGGCCCAGCTCCGCTTGGTCGAGTGGTCGATGGTGGCAAGCTCGATGAGTGCGAGAAGATGAAGGCGTAGCACGCGCTGATGAACCAGTCCATGGCGGTTGCGTACGCCACCTTGGGCAGCACATTTATTTCTTTTTTAATCCTCTGCCATTTCCGATTCCATAAGTTATCTTTAACTATGTTATTATATTGTTTCAATATCTTATAGTATCAGTGGTAACATCATTGAGATATAGTTAGACTGCGGGGCTGCCACCATCTTAATAGTATTTATCTTGCCCTAACGTGTGAGGTTAATTGCGTTCCACTTATACTGAATGTTTTTTTTAATGTTTTGAAGCAATTGTATCAGGAGAAAGGAAAATTATATTTGTGAACCTCGGCTTAGTAGTGCGCAATGTCCAATTAGGTCGCTGCACTGGTTACTGGATAGGAGGTGTGCAGTTTGGGTGGTGTGTGTCTGGTAACTGGATAGGTGGTGTGCAGTTTGGGTGGGGATTTGAATTAAATGACTCTCATAGATCACTCTTTCTAGAGATGGTTAGGAATACAATGACTGCCATAATTGACATACAAGGTAGTTAATTTCAAAATTAAAATTTTAATTGACATAAATAGAAAATGTAATGTTGTCCAAAGTGATGAGTTGCTAGCCGGTGAGCCTGGTTGGCCAGGCATCACAGCAACACACTAAAACAGAGACAGCATTATGTTTTAGTGAGGAAGGTTGGACACATTAAAACAGAGACAGCATTATGGCAGGGCGGACAAGGAACATAACGTAAGAAAACTAAAATCCAATAGACTACCAATCGACAGCAGGGCTATTGCTGGCCAACAGGTCAATTTAGCTGGAATGAGAGCTGAGAGACACTCCTAGAGAGACTAAAGAGGTAGGTTTGTATTTTAAAATATCAGCAGAGCCAGCTTCCCTGATTACACACAATTATTTTTCCCACTGTGCAACATCTCAAATAAAATACCTCAAAGTAGACAAATCCAAAACGAGTCAAAGTTAAATATTTCTCCTTATGGATAGTTTCCTTTAAAGAGACTGATGGTGGGTGTAGTTTCATAGATACAATGTATCGTATGTAAATGTATTACCTTTTGTGAATCCTCTGCGGCATGGTGCTGTTTTCCTTTGTGTGCCTGCATGCGTTCCTGCATGATCTTCCAGCACAGGCTCTGCTTCAGCACTGTAAGGTCCCACTGGATGTCCTCCAGGAAGTCCATCTTGGACTGCTTGTCCCCAAAGGAGGAAACAGTACATTCCCTCCCAGCAACAACACTGGCGTATAAATGTAAAATTTGCCACCTCCTTCGACTGCAAAGCTTTGTGTCTCCAATGTATTTTCTGTTATCCAATATCAGATCAAACATTGTGGAGACAAAACTGTTGGTCATTCTAACAGTAAAACATGAACAACAACTCACTTGGGGGCTCATATAAAAGTATAGGTCCTCATGACTGAAGGATGGTCACCACATGCCTCTAGTGCTGAAACATCCAAGACTACTTTGTATCTTCTACCAACAACTTTACATGGCACATGTTGAAATAAATACAGAGCGAAAACTTGGGGACCGTATCAAACGTCACACTTGGGTCAGAGTGGGGTACACCTACTCGAGACAGTACTGGATAAAGTTAACGAAGAGTTCTTCATCCTTGTCCAGAACTGCAGATAGATGCCACCTGGTCTGTCTGCTGTTCCTTGGACCTGCATTAATGTCACACAACAAAATCACACAACAACAACTGATATACACAACAACCAAGAAGCTAATGATATTCTGTGGTCTCATTGTGAGGACAGCTTGAGGATAGTTTAGTTTCAACTCACCAGATAGAACATCCAGACGGGATGCCCCAAAGTCAGCCACTTTTATGACCTCGGAGTCCTCTTTTGATATGAGGATGTTCTAAACAGAAACAGGACTTTTTTTAATAAACCAAAGAAATAATCTTCTACGGCACATTATAAGAAAACTCATGATAATTTCTATGTTTAAAATTGAATCCCCAAGACATGTCCATAATGTGTATATTTTAGCTAAATGTGTCAACATGGAGGACTTCACAGGGAGAGTAGATGAGGGCTCGTACCGGCTTCAGGTCACAGTGAATGATGCTGGTCCTACTGAGGAACTGGAGGCACTGCAGGAGAGGGATGGCATGGCTCCTCACCTGAGAGGTGCCAAGCCCTTTGAACTTACTCTCATTCATCACCTCAACTGCGAACCTTATGATTGGTTGGTTTGAGGATAATTTATAGTAATTGTTTATGAATTATATGCATTGGCATATTGATTGTAGATTGACATTTGAATGATAACTATGAAATTGTATTAGTTTAAGCTAACAGTTGCACTTTAACATTGAGCTTGATTTATGATATTATACCTTTTGTTGTTCAGACTGACCTTCATTGCTACCAACTGCTTGACTTTGTGGTCTCTGTACTTGTAACCGAAGGTTCTCTGACCCATCACCTGAAGGACCTCATAGCGGAAGGTGATGTGGTCTTTGATAACCTGCATTTAAAACCCTGTTCATTACATAGTAATAGAGTACCAACTGTGAACAAATATAAATATTGATATAGAAATATATCTCGCTGAACCAACAAGCAAACATTCTTCTACTCTGAAAACAGGGTTTGTGGTAGGATACCTTAGGAGGATACGGTATTAACCATATTGTAGCGTCCCTGGATATCATTCTGACCATAGTTGCAGGTGAAAGTCTCCTGGACCTTCTCTGCAGCTATGCCAAGGTACCACACCTCTTTGTACTGTTTGATTTCCCACTGCTCAAACGGTGTCAGGTGTTTTCTGAAGGCAGACAAGGCATCTGGACAGGGAAAGAATCAAGACACACCAAGCATGTTGAGGCCTTGTTGCTCAGCAGGGAATGATGGCCTGATTGAAAGGGACAGGCATCTGTTTCCTCATGAAGCACTGGAGGTTTTAATCATATTTTTCAGCATAATGGTTTAAATGGTGCTGTGGTTTTATGTCTTAATGAGTCTGAAGGTTGACGTTGAGATGATAAACTAGCATTGGTCTTAGCATTTCATCCCAGCAACATTATTGGAGTACAAATATACATTTTGCCACCTCCTTTGACTGCAAAGCTTTGTGTCTCTAATGTATTTTTCTTTTTCAATATCGGATCATACATTGTGGAGACAAAACTGTTGATAATTATAACAGCAAATCAATGACTCACTTGGGGGCTCATATAAAAGTATAGGTCCTCATGACTGAAGGACCTCTGTCATCCAGAGCCCCCTCCCTCCTCCTGCCTCTGGTTCCGACTGGTCTGGGTCCTGCTCTGAAGGTGGACTGGGCTGTGCTGCTGGTAGAGTCCACCATGTGCTCCCCGTTAGTGGACTGCTGAGGAGCAGCTTCAGGACTGGAGCTGGGACTCTGGAAGTGCTCCTGAATCCATGGATGCTGCATGGCCTCATCTGCAGTCATGCGCTTTGCCGGCTCGTATCTTAATAACGCAAGATCAACGAGAACAGGGATCAACATATTTGCAACCCGCTGAATGTGTAAGACATTGTTTCTTTATATATGCACTAAATAATTTCCTGCCAATGGTCGCCACCTGACCATGCCTCTAGTGCTGAAACATCCAAGACTACTTTGTATCTCCTACCAACAACTTTACATGGCACATGTTGAAATAAAAACTGGGCGAAAACTTGGGGACCGCATCAAACGTCACACTTTGGTCAGAGTGGGGTACACCTACTCGAGACAGTGCTGGATAAAGTTAATGAAGAGTTCTTCATCCGTGTCCAGAACGGCAGATAGATGCCACCTGGTCTTCTGTCTGCTGTTCCTTGGACCTGCATTAACGTCACACAACAAAATCAACAACTGACATACACAACAACCAAGAGGCTAATGATATTATATAGTCTCATTGTGAGGACAGCTTGAGGATAGTTTAGTTTCAACTCACCAGATAGAACATCCTGAAACGTGGTCTCCTCCAGCATACCCTTCGGAGGAAGACCCAGCAGCTTTAACAGAACACACACACGCACACTAACCCGTTAAAATAACAGTAGGGCATTGAAATATTAAAGCTAACCTTTCTTGGTATTTATTACCTTCTTCATTTGCTGCAGTAGCTGGAACACATCGCACACTTGAAATAGGGCTTTGCCGGTCTTGAGCTCGGCCAAGATGCAGCCCAGACTCCACATATCAATGGGCTTGCTGTAGGCCTTCTCCAGAAGGACTTCTGGGGACATGTAGGACAATGTCTGGGTAACAGGATAGGCTGTGGAGGAAGTCAAGGTTTATCATTCAAATGAACAGTAAATTCAGAAAGAATTAATTACCTTTTAAGGTGGGTGGTTTTCTTTCATGGTAAAAAGCCAGACACTCACTGTTAAGATGTTCCAGACGGGATGCCCCAAAGTCAGCCACCTTTATGACCTCTGAGTCATCTTTTGATATGAGGATGTTCTCCTAAACAGTAACAGGAGATATTTTTTTAACAATCCCAAGAAATAATCTTCTGTGGCACATATTAAGAAGAATCATAATAATTTATATGTTTAAAATTGAATCCCCAAGACGTGTATGTTCTAACTAAACGTGTCAACATGGAGGACTTCACAGGGAGAGTAGATGAGGGCTCCTACCGGCTTCAGGTCACAGTGAATGATGCTGGACCTACTGAGGAACTGGAGGCACTGCAGGAGAGAGATGGCATGGCTCCTCACCTGAGAGGTGCCCAGCCCTTTGAATTCTCTCTCGTTCATCACCTCATACAGGTTCTTTCTGGAAAGATCACACATTAGAAGGATTTATAAAGCTTTCACCTTTTATCTTTCTCCTTATACTTTTTTCAAGCACGGATATTTGAAGCAACATTCGTTTTGTTATTGGCACTGATATCAATTACAAACATCTTGTTTGTTGTTGTCTAACTTCCATATGAGTGGGCATGATATTAAGCATTTATTTCCTAACCCCATGAGGTCAAAGGTGATACACAGATGGTTTCGAAAATGAAATTGCTCCTTCATGTGGACGACATTGGCAACGCCGTTCTTGTCGTTTTTTTGCAGCAGCTCCAGAATTTCCACCTCCGCACTCGCCTCAGCTGCGAACCTAATGATTGGTTGGTTTGAGGTTCATTGAAAGTAATTGTTTATGAATGAAATGAATTGGCATATTGATTGTAGACTGACATTTGAATGGTAAATATTAAATGTTAGTTCAAGCTAACATTTGCACTTTAACATTGAGCTTGATCTATGATATGATACCTTTTGTCGTTCACAATGACCTTCATGGCTACCTGCTGCTTGGTTTTGTGGTCTCTGCACTTGAGGACTCGACCGAAGGTGCCCTGACCCATCACCTCAAGGACCTCATAGCGGTAGGCGATATGGTCTTTGATAACCTGCATTTAAAACCCCCATTCATTACAAAGAGAACAAACTGTGGACAAATATACAAAAATACATCTTGCTGAACCAAACAAAGCACATTCTCCTACTCTGAAAACAGGGTTTGTGGTAGGATCTTTCAGGAGGATACACATTAGTATTTACCATCTTGTAGTGTCCCTGGATGTCATCATAACCATGGTTGCATCCGAATGTCTCCTGGACCTTATCTGCAGCTATGCCAAGGTACCACACCTCTTTGTAATGTTGTATTTCCCTGTGCTCTAACGGTGTTAGGTGTTTTCTGAAGGCCAACAAGGCATCTGTGTGCAAGGAAAGAAACAAACACCTAGCATGTTGAGGCCTTGTTGCTCAGCAAAAGGTGATGGCCTGATTGAAAGGGACAGGCATCCGTTTTTTCATAAGGAGCTGGAGCATTTAATGCTATTTCACAGCAAATGGTTTAAAAGGTGCTGTAGGTAAGATTCAAGAGTTGTAAAGAGAGAGAGCAAGATGGATTCCCTTAACCAATCAGGAAAGAGATGACCTCATTGAAATTGTCATATACAGAGACAGGCGCAACTCGAAACAGATTTTCTCACAAAGCATTTCACTCACTAATAGCTGAAGGGTGGGCCATTTCTATTGACTCAAATAATAGAAGTTACATTCACCTACAGCACCTTCAATGTTAAAGCCTTAACTGAGGCTGTATGATGTCCTCCACTTGTGTGTTTACCTGCTGTGGCCAAGTGTTGCCCATCACACCTCCGCTTCTTCTCCTGCTTCTGCACTTCCTGTTTCTTGTGGTCCAAGAAATAACACACACACACACACACACACACACACACACACACACACACACACACACAGTGAATAGTGAACATCCTTTATGTGACATGGAGATGATGATCTGGTGACTGGGACTCAATGCACATGCTGTATTAATGGCTGGGATTCAGGAAAGCCTGTGCCTCATCTAAAAAGAATGTAGATAATGTGGACATGTAGGACACAACTGGACTAGTTCAACAGGAACACTGACCAGGTCCCCAGCACGGCGGAGTCTCTGCTGGGTCTTGGTGATCACTGGAATGACGGTCTTCTGAACAGGAGGCTTGTTCAGAACAGCACACTTTGAGATCAGTAGGGCGGGCCGGGTGGCTTCCATGTTGCTGGGCTCCTAATAATACAATCGAAGGAGTGGAAGGTTGTGTTCGATATTTTGTCTTTGTAATATTAATTCTTATTTTCAAGATTGTGATTATTAATACGTTTCATTCATATTATATTATAAGGAAATATTGTACACTGAAACCTCGAATTCATGGGTTCATGAAATTGTTATTAATCATTAAAATGATGGCTGGCTAATTCAGTGTCTTCTAATTGCACTGTAGAATCCTGTATTAACATTTTGACTTACAATTTCAAGACGCAAATCTAAAGTGCAATTAGATGTCACAGAATTAGCCAGTCAGTCAACACTCATGAATAGCTAGCATTTTCAGGCATCCACGCTTTACAGGCACTATCTGGTCATATTAATCTATGTTGCTTAAAACCGGAGCGGTGTCTTTCTCAACAATTCACCTCTCGACCAGGCAAGATTTAGTGTCGAGGTGTCTGTAATTTAGCCAGAAGAGAAATCTTCCCAACTCTTATCTCTTACCTTTTTGTGTTTGAATGATACAAATGTGACTGTGGAAACCAGCCTAGAATTTATTTTTATATGTTGATTTTCCCAAGATTTCTTTAATTTGAGATTTTGAGTTGAAGTAACAGCATTGCGTATCACTGTTGTATGATTCAGTGGTGTTTTACTTGTCATTTTGATCTCTTTGTTGTTATACAGGAAAGCACAGGTAGACATATTTGCCACCACCAGTAGCTGTGATGAATTTAAAGGCAAGACAAGATTCTCAAAGATATGTCCAGATTTAACATATACACTGTAAATGTGTATGCACTATGCACACACTGTATACATGGCGGGGATTCAGGAAAGCCTGTGCCTCATCTGAAATAATGTAGATAATGTGGACATGTAGGACACAACTGGACTAGTTCACCAGGAACACTGACCAGGTCACCAGCACGGCAGGGGGTTCTCTGCCAGGTCTTGGTGATTACTGGAGGGACGAACTTCTTCTGAACAGGAGGCTTGTTCAGAACAGCACACTGGGAGATCAGCAGAGCGGGCCAGGTGGCATCCATGCTGATAGGCTCCTAATAATACAATAAATGGAGTGGAAGGTTGTGTTTTATATTTTGTATTTATAATATTAGTTCTTATTTTCAAGATTGTTATTAAGTTTCATTCATGTTATTATTATTATTATTATTATTATTATTATTATTATAAGCTAATAAGATGTGAGATTTGACATGAGAAAACAACAATATGCACACTAAACTCGAATTCCAGGGTCTTATAATCAGGTGCTTCGATTTATAGGCTTGTAATAATAATTACAATAACGAATAGCTAATTCCGTGACTTGTCATTACACTCTTTTTGTGTTTTAACATTATGCCTTACCATTTCAAGACGCGATTCTAAAGTGCAATTACCCAGTCGGTCACAGCTCATAAATAGCTAGCATTTTCATCCAGAAAGAACATCTTTAGAGGCATGATCTGGTCACGTTCATATATGTAGACTAAAACCTTAGTCTTCTCTTTCTTAACAATTCACCTCTTGACCAGTCGATGATTTAGGGTCGAAGTGTCTGTAATTCAGCCGCGAGAAGTGTTCCCATCTCTTGACTCAGACCTTCTTGTGTTGTTGTTCACCTTGATCGTTTTTACGTTTGTGTCGAGTTGGTTTTGAAAGTATGAGTAACATGCAATCAGTTCCTCGTCTTCTCAAAAAATAGCGTCCAACTATCTTGGAAGTCAACAGCGCAATGAAATCCAATGTTCTAAAACGAGCCTATGAAAACGTAGAAGATAATTATGAGGTAAACCTTCTATGACGTCATCATGATATCGCACCACAACCGATGGCGTATATAAAGAGCAACGCTTTATTTAAAAGTTTGCAAAAGGTCACTTAGAATAAATTGTATAAATGCTGACATGGGACATTTAATTATAAAGCATGCCTTCCTCCAATGCTTTTCAGAGGGTTCACTGAAAATATTGTAACCTGGAAAGTCCACATGAAAGGTTACGTTACCCTTCCCAATCAGAATGAACTAATGTAACTTGAATGAATTAATGTTTCTTAATACCATGTTTGGTCAATAGATGGCAGACAAGGATGTAAACGGTCCGCTGTCACGTCCACTTAACCAAAGAAAAGACAGTACGACTTTGGATTTGACACTGGACGAGCATATGACGTGTTTCAGCACAGTGCGCTCAGGGTGTAGCCCAGACACCACCCACAATGTCAAGCAAAGAGGTAACCCAAATGTTAAGTTGACGTTTGGGATTTAGCCGCCAGAAGTTTTCCCAACTCCTAAATCACGTTTTCCAGGATCGTTTTTACGTTTGTGTCGAGTTGGTTTTGAAAGTATGGGTATCATACAAACAGTTCCTCGTCTTCTCAAAAAATGGCGTCTAACAATTTTAGAACGTGGAAAATTATTATGAAATTAACCTTAAATGACGTCATAATGATATAGCGCCATAGGCTATCAACCGATGGCGTTTATTGAGAACCGCCAAGCACGTTATTTGCATTTGGAAGGTCACTAATAAATTGTATAATGTTTACATGGGACACATACTAATAAAACATGCCTTCCTCCAATGTTTTAATGCATAATAAAACAAAAATATTTACAGTTTAATCAAAATGGGATCTTTGCACTGTTGTGTGCATTTATAATATGTAGGTTGCTTATCTATTGTATATCCGCGTAGGGGTGTTCCTGGGGCAGGCTTATTGCCAATTTAGATGGTTTGCTGAAAATATTGGAAATTGGAAAGTACTTGGCATTGTGTAGCATCTTATCCTAGCTATCTTTGTTGTATACGGGAATGGGTTAAACTAGCAATTATAAGTGCTTTGCACTGGTTCTATGAACATCCTTACTGTACCGTGTGATAGAAAATGACTTAAGGACCCATTCCGAGGTCAGCGTGCTTAAACTAATTAGTTCTGATGTTCAAGTTATGTGCACACTAAAGCAGCCTGTTTTTTTTATATTATCTAACTCCCCACAACTGCTTGTCTTCCTGTCTTCCTGGGCAAACTAATTAGTTCTGATGTTCAAATTATGTGCACACTATAGCGGCCTGTCTGTTTTTTTTTTTATTATCTAACTCCCCACAGCTGCTTGTCTTCCTGTATTCCTGCATTGTGCTCTGTTCTCATGTGAGAAGCTCCTGAGCAAGCTCCTCTCCCCAATTATGTGTCTGTTCTTGACTGCATATCCTCTCCCTAACTCATGTATGATGCCTTGACAGTACATTTGACCCATTATGAGTAATACATGGCGCCATGGATGGGGAATTACGACCAGGTGTCCGGCCTTAACTGTACATTGAACCCATTACAGATAGTAAATGGCGTCATCTCGTGATATCTCTGAGATGTTGTTTGCTCCACTTTTCAAAAAGGGCTTCCCTCCTCTATTCGGCACGCTTTTTCTCAGGAACTCTGCTCTGCGTGGAGTTGCCTTTGAAACGGTGTCTTTTATATGCTGCAGCATATTAAATAAATCAACTACGGATATCCATTTTCTCTTAGCCTTTTATTTGAGTCAGCCACCAGTTATTTAATTTGCTTCAACAACCGACAGCGATATATTATTGTTTCTCTGTCTTCTGACAAATCAATGTAAGTTGCTTTGGATAAAAGTGTCTGCTAAATGCCCTAAATGTAAATGTAAAAGAAAGTCCACATGGAAGGTTACCCTTCCCAACCAGAATCAACTAATCTAAAGCTCAACTACCAAACTTTCCTTAATACCTTGTTTTGTCACTCAGTAGATAAAGATAAACGTCATCCCCAACCTCCCAAGGGTGGCAATTGTGAGACCAATCTTCTGAGAGATCAGGAGGCTGGATGAACCAGTATCACCAGCAAACAGGAGGGGCAACATGTTGGCCCAATGGAAGAGGACCCACTCCCTATGTAGATATAAAGGGCTCATTCTAATGTAACAAAGACACAATGATTCTTATTTTCATGGGATTATACACTAATTAAAACCTACTAATGAATACTATATTCCATTTCTGACAAGTCGGTTCCACTAGATGCCACTCGATTCTACACACTGCTCCATTAATCATTAATGGTATACCTCTCATTAGCATAACGTATTAGGAAAATTATTAATGGGAAAATGCTTTTACATCTGACATTTGATGTGTGTTTTTGAAGGTTGATTTTCTGGCCTCAGTCTGATTTTAATTCCAGTAAACATTTTGTTTCAGATCATCTTCATCAATGTACAATTTTCAAACTTTTACCTTATGAGCGGTTGCATTTGAGTTCCAGAGAGCTGTACAGTCCTCGGAGTGTGTCCTGGGCAGGTCCTGGTTCCCACACTGCAACCAAGACTTTATTCACCTAGTGGCCATATTGGCAAGTTGGGTAGGAAACCTTCTGGGATCTTTGGGGGGAAAATGACGACTCAATGGGAATGCAGGGGAACGCAGAATAAAAGATAATGCATTGAGTTGGGTTGTTTATAATATGAGGATTGTAGATAGATGGATGGATAGATGGATTGGGTGGCTAAATGGATACTAGTTAGACAACCTCCCGAAATCTTCACTGCAATACATCTCACAATGATAATCATAATCAGATTTTTGGATTCATGATAATTACTTTATTTACTTAAGACTTACAGATAGAGTAATAGTTTGTCAGCTGTAACCAAGACCACAATCAATTGTATAATAAAGTGTATATACTTTGTTTAATCATTTATTGACAAAAACCAAAATGTATATGACATACAGTAAGTGTTTAGTTTGTGTCGATTTTTCATTTGGCAGTTCACCAACTTGACTCATGCATACTTAACTTTCACCCTTAAGTACGGCGTGTAGGTGTCTGCCATTGAAGCCATGATGACAACATGTTCTTGTTTATAAGTAAGAATGCCCTCTTTGGCTTTCCCTCTCACAAAGCCACACTTGTTGTTGTAATACATCTCGCGGTAAAGATCATGATCACAATTCTTGTTGCTACTGAAAACTCCCACAGCAAACCAGTTGGAGTAGAGGTTGAAGTCATAGGGCACAGAAAACATGACAGCCAATTTCTCCATGGTTTGTGAAGAGGTGTTGAACAGGTCATAAGTGAAGACGCCCACGGTGCCACATGCTGTGTGCGGTGTCTTCTTAAAGATGGCAGTATCTTTGGTGGCCGGTTTTACTTCCAATGGCAACGGTTTGAAGCAATGTCCGCTTGTCACGTGCATTCTAACCAAATAAGTGATTCATATTACTATAAATAACAATTAATAACAGTATTATTATTAATAATCATCACAATTTTAATCATAAACTGAATAAATGTTGAAAGTATAAAAACTGCCTGCAGAATCAACATTTGATCTTTTGTTAAAAATAAATCTTAAGAAATTGTGAAGTAGTGGGTTTTGATCAGCAAATCCCATGAGATTGGGATAACATAACATGTTCATAGTTATTCATTTAGAATAACAATCTGACAAGCTAGGTTGTCATGGTGTCATTAATATCTAAATATTTCAAAAGGAAAATCTTGTAAAAACTCCTTGTGTCATTTATGGAGAATGACATACCTGGGGTTGATCAGGGAATAGCACTGAGAATCATTTTCAATCTCAACAGTGCACTCGCGATGAGTTGGAGCTACAGCAGCAATACCAGCCCCCACCGCAGTAGCCGCACATATGAGTGCCATGACGGATGACAACCTATGTGACACTACCACAGAGGCAAACACAATCATTCAATAGGAAGACAATAAAAACATAATACATTATTAAACATAAATTATTTTGTCAGAATGTGAGGTTGATTTGGTGTTTCATTTTTCTCTTCGTTTATATGCAAAGTATATGCAGATGTATTAGTGCTGTTGATTCATGGTATCATGTTTCTTTTTAATTGTATACTGGGAATTGGAGTCTATCATTATATATGTATTATTTGTGTCCCTGTATTCCAATTATTTTCTTTGTATGAATTAAACGTAATGCAACAATATGTTTGAATTGAAACAGATGGCCCGATTTCTCCCCCAAAAAACGTGCATTGTTTCGGCAGCCAATAATTTCAGAGAAAATGTATACTGTTTCAGCAAAGATCTTTCCAACATTCTCATACCTTTTTAAAAGGTGTACGATTGAGCCACTCCCGGTTAGTCGGCGGGGGACTTTCAGAATAAAAAAAAAACCTCAATAACAGTTCTGTCCACTCTAACCGGCTGTGCATCTGTGTGACGCAGACAAGTGTAGCTCGGCTAGCTGGGTGCCGCTAGTGGGGGCTTTGGGAGTGTCCATAGAAAGATTATTGTAATCAAACAGAGGTACGGGCTGACCAGCATTCTTTTTTTTTTTTGGTAGAATATATCAGTTATAGAATGTGATTTTATTTATAACATAATATAATCAATATTGGTCAACAATTACTTCAGATATGTCCAGGTAATTTTAAGCTACGAGCTAGCTGAAATATTACACATTGCGACATAAAAGTTTTGAAAACTATCGTCGTCAAATCAATATAGCATTCCGTGGTGGCACTCAACTCATCTGTCTGTATCATACATAAAATAGTATGCTATATATGATGTATGAATAATAATGTCCATTCTCATTTCCAATAATATGAATGAATGATTACATTTATATTTGATTTGCTTGAAATGCCACTTTGTGGCCCATCCCATGTGGGGTTATATACAGACATGGGGAAAAGTTTCGTTTTGACAGAGAACTTTCAGTTTCGGTCCGCATCTGACCACGACAATGCATGTTTGGAATGCTTTTATATTTATTTTTCTTTTATTTGCAAGTGGTGTGTAGACATTAGACTGACTTAGTTTAATCTCCAGCTTCGCCTTCGTGGGCAATTCATCTAGCGTTGTTTTTATCTCCCTCGGATGGGACCTTGAGTCTTTTTATCTCTCACGGATGGGCGAATGGTTTGAGTGGATCCCACAAATTCATTTTTTCGTCTACCTTATTTAAAAGATTCCACCTCATAGTATCGTAGAAGGTACGATACAAAGTTGAATTCAAACAGACCACACGGTCTATCCTCCTCAGCAGGCCCAACATATCGGCCTGTCTCAATATGAAGGCCAAGTATGCCAGATCTGATTATAGCACGTGTAGACTGCTTTTTCCTAGACAGTTTACAAACCACAATTCTCTGGACGGTATACATGCTTTCTTTCACAAAAAGTGCGACTTTTTTTAATTGTAACATGTCGGATGCCCATCTGTCCTTTAATTGCGGAAAATTATGTATTCCATTGTATTCCATATTTGGTAGCTAATACAGACCAAACTGGACGTCATACTTACATTATACTCCGAATCAACGAAGTACAGGAACAGTGTTGGTCTTCTGGCTGTTAAAATCAAATCCTTCTACGTACTTGACAATAAGTACTGTTTAATACTCCCAGGGCACAAAATGAAAGTAAGCACTGCAGTGAGGGGTGCCGTTATTTTACAGTGTATAATGTTTCTTTTGAAGTGGCTAAGCCATGCCCACATCCTGCTTTTCTTGTGTGTGTGTGTGTGTGTGTGTGTGGGGGGGGGTTGTTTTGTTGGATGAATACAAAAAGCTACCTAGACAAGAAGCCATTTGTTACGTTCAAAATATACCTTCTAATTTAGAAGGCAAGGGACGGATAAAATCGTAAGATAATAGCTAAAACCTTTTTCCAAAATAAGGGTTAGTGGGACACCAGAAGGGTGGGGACTAAGGTAGTATATCGTAGGGTAAACAACGTTATGCCTTTTTAAGAATGAATATTATTGATTATCAAATGGTCATTCTTTAATTTGAACAATTAAGAAATGAAAATACAGTAAGACAAAGTTGTAATGGAGGGAGATAAAGAGGGAGATAAAGAGGGAGATAAAGTATATTTCGTGTTTTAAGTCACTCACCAAAAATATCAAAGGTAAATCATCATTAAAAGTGTCACCTGTTCCCAGGATGTGATGTATTTCTAAGTAAAACAGAACATTTGGTAAGAGAGTAGTTGAATCATTCAAGATTGGATAGTTGGAGACGAATTAAGTGTGTGTGTGTGTGTGTGTGTGTGTGTGTGTGTGTGTGTGTGTGTGTGTGTGTGTGTGTGTGTGTGTGTGTGTGTGTGTGTGTGTGTGTGTGTGTGTGTGTGTGTGTGTGTGTGTGTTGGCAAAGGCTGATGTGCAACGGGCCCCACATGCTGAGAAAAATATGCATGTAGAAATTGTGCCTTTGGACAATTATAACATGAGAAGATTTATTGGATGAGATTTGTCCTGAGGCTCAGGTGCAGTAACAAACACGTATACCATCTCTTGCGCCACAGAAACACATATGCACTCACACGCACACATGCACACGCACGTACAGTAATATTCTGCTCCAGTATTGCAAGTCTGTACTATTAGTTTCAGCCTCTAGGGGGCGAAATAAAACCATTGGTTTACAAACTACTAAATTGGTCGGCAACAGGCGGCCTCCGTGCAATATATGGGTCGGCCCCCCAGATGATTTATTATAATATAATAAAATTAAATTATTTGTCTTATTTATAAAAAAAAAATTTACGTTTAACAGTATTGTACCAACTATGAAAGTCCCTAATTTAGTGTCATAATAAAGAATCCACCACCACCTAAACCATGCTCAAGTTATATTACAATTTTGGTCTGTATAAGGGTTGATCACAGCTGCGTTTTGCTAAACAGCCTCATCTGATTATTATATTGTGTTGAAAAGGTATTAAGGGACCAAAGATTTAATAATTTGATAATTTTACATCCAAACAGAATGTTTTCAATAAAAAAAGTTAATAAACACACACACACACACACACACATAATAGCCTACTGATCACATGGTTACCTTTATAAATCCAATGTCTGTCACACCTCACATGTTCTCATTCGAACTCTGGTGCGGACCAAACAAATAATAACGGGGGTCAGGGTCCGCTTCCAAGTTAACTCTGGTTCGGTTCACTTTAGGTGAGAACGTGATGAGACCCTAGGAAACGAACGAAAAAAGTGCATTGTGGGTTGAATTTACAGTTTGAGGGAAATAATGCCGTCTTCAGCCAGGTATACATGAATTTTCCCTGGATTAAAATGAGTCCCAGTCAGACGTGGTGCAATCAGCTGGTGCAATCACACCCGCTTTCTTATATCATGTTTAATGTGTAGGAACACCAAAGCAAAATTAAAAAACCCAAGGCCGCACAAAGTTTCGTTGCTCCATTATAATGGTCTGCAACAAGGAAGAGTTGTGACTTTCCCTCTGGTGTTCTGTCCAATAGAAGAGAGACCCGTTCAACAGCATGACATGGATCGCTTGACAAAGTCCTGTGTGGACGTTAACCAAACCAAATGAAAAATGTGACAAAGTAGCAACTTCACCACTAAACCGGACTGAATCTTCCAAATTCAGGTGTGACAACGGCCTTCATTTGAGCTTTTGTTTTTACTTATGTACTGGCCCACCATCCAATCATTTACAAAAAGTGTGGCCCTATGCCAAACTTCTTTGCTCTAGTTAATCATCAACAGTAGGCCTCTCGTTAGCATAGAGCAGGGGTTGTTGAAAGTCTTGAAAAATAAATTTGCTGTCCGACTGTGACCCAAACTTACAAAAATACATCGTGAACTGCCATAACCTCTACATGTTAAGAGCCCCGCACACAGCTTCTGAGCTGAACACAGCAGAGTAGCAAAACTTTTTGCTGTGCCTTTCTGGGTCTTTTATTACGCAAGGGTTGTGAACTTTAAACACATCTAAATCCAGAAATGTATCTAAATCTAAATCCCATGGCTAAAAGTCTTTAGCCATGGGAAAATGTCATCACTGTCTTTGTGTTGCCCTGTTTGGTTTGAAAGTTTAATAGAAAAAACATGTTACTGTGAAATACCACGTTTGACCGGAAGTTACTGTGTGCTGAAAATAGACATGATGTAACCAGACACTAAACCATTTCATGAAGCAAGTTCAATTATTTAAAAACAAAACCTAAATCCCACAAACTAAATAAACCAATCATTCATCATCATTTTAATTAACATTAAAATAAAGACCCTACATAACATCCGACAAAACAGTCTAAACTCGACCATTGCTGTGGGCCATGATGCTGCTGTTTTCTGTCCTCCCCGGCCTCCCCTGTCCTATCTCTTACGTAATGTCATGAATCAGACACAGCAGCACAGTAGCCCTCCTCCCCATCTTAAGCCACCGCTTGTGAGACCCCCCATGTTGTTATTTCATTACTATTTGTCTTTATGTTTATGTTTATTTTGTGTGTGTGTGTGTGTGTGTGTGTGTGTGTGTGTGTGTGTGTGTGTGTGTGTGTGTGTGTGTGTGTGTGTGTGTGTGTGTGTGTGGTTTTGAAGGCGGATTTGCTAGGCTCCTCAACCTCATTTCAGTCACATTTTGTTTCATACCATACTTGTCTTAATCAATGTAATATTCTAATATTCAAGTTTATTAGCGGTTGCATTCATCTATCAGCACTGTATACATGTTAGCATAGTTGCTGCTGAGTACATGAGACTCAAAGAGATGTACAGTCTGGGGTGTGTGTCCTGGTGCCTACACTGCAATCAAGCCCTTTTTGACCTAGCAGCCATATTGGTGAGTTGGGTGGGGAAACCTTCTAGAATCTGATTAGAAATGCATTTCCAAATGATACCTGGGTGGGTTGAACACATTAAAAACATCATTAAGTGGAGTCATTTGTCATGTGAGGATGGTGGATGGATGGGTGGCTGGCTGGATGGATCGATGGATGGATAGATGAATGGTAGATGAATGGACAGTTGGATTGTGTGGAAGGATGGTTAGTTTGATGGACAGATGGATGGGCTGATGGATGGATAAATGTGTAGTTATTTGGATGGAGTGGGATGGATGGGTGGGTATATTTATGTTTCTGGAATGTGTCATTATAGATGTGGCCTGGTCGGCTGTTGATCTCTGCTGCTGAAACTCTGACCTTATAGTGACTGAAAACAAGCTCTGGGGACTTTATGCATGCCTGGCTGTCTGCTTATCTGCCCCTTCTTGCTCCTGCTTTCTGTCTCTGTCTCTCTCTCTCTGTCTCCCTCTACTGAATGACACTCGCCCTCTCTTTTCTCTGTCTTCACCGCCCCTCTCTCCACCATTAGTACCAGAAAACACAATTATAGCGGGATAAAAAAACGGAGGCATGCGGGAACCATCTTGAGTCTTACTTAACCACGTCTACATCATCTTCCTGTCCTCTTCCGCCAAGCGCGGTTCATCCTGAGCCCCCTGGTTGGCTGGGTGACTAATGCCAGTGTCACCATGTTTCAAGGCCTTATGATGGTGTTGAAGGCAGAGCTGAAGTCCACAAACAGGATGCCAGGATCCTGTTTGTGGACTTCAGCTCTGCCTTCAACACCATCATCCCGGCTCTGCTTCAGGAGAAACTCTCCCAGCTTGGTGTGCCTGACTCCACCTGTAGGTGGATCACTGACTTCCTGTCTGACAGGAAGCAGTATGTGAAGCTGGGGAAACACGTCTCCGACTCACAGACCATCAGCACCGGATCCCCTCAGGGCTGTGTTCTTTCTCCTCTGCTCTTCTCCCTGTATACCAACAGCTGCACCTCCAGTCACCAGTCGGTCAAGCTTCTGAAGTTCGCGGACGACACCTCCCTCATCGGACTCATCTCTGATGGAGACGAGTCCGCCTACAGGTCGGAGGCTGACCACCTGGTGAAGTGGTGCAAGCAAAACAACCTAGAGCTCAACGCTCTAAAGACAGTGGAGATGGTTGTGGACTTCAGGAAGAACCCAGCCCCACCTGCCCCCATCACCCTCTCTGGCTCCACAATCAACATTGTGGAGTCTTTCCGCTTCCTGGGAACTATCATCTCCCAGGACCTCAAGTGGGAGCTGAGCATCAGCTCCCTCGTCAAGAAAGCACAACAGAGGATGTACTTCCTGCGGCAGCTGAAGAAATTCAACCTGCCAAAGACAATGATGGTGCACTTCTACACAGCCATCATTGAGTCCATCCTCACATCCTCCATCACCACCTGGTACGCTGCTAGCACAGCCAAGGACAAGGGCAGACTGCAGCGTGTCATTCGCTCAGCTGAGAAGGTGATTGGCTGCAATCTGCCGCCGCTCCAGGACTTTTACGCCACTAGGACTCTGAAGCGTGCAGGAAAGATTGTGGCTGACCCCTCCCACCCCGGCAACAATCTCTTTGAGCCACTCCCCTCTGGCAGGAGGCTGAGGTCCATCAGGACCAAAACCTCTCTTCACAAGGACAGTTTTTTCCCCTCCTCCACTAGCCTCATTAACAAGGCCCGGAAACCACCCTGACTCTCTCCACACCCCACCTCTGGCTCTACATGCCACTGTACTTAATCTGCTCTTGTAAATCTAAATTGTGTGTATATAATTATACATATATTTATACTTATTTTGTTTGTTCTGTTTAACCTGCAATAGAGAACGTGACGTGCACCTACATCACCAAGACAAATTCCTTGTATGTTTAAAAAACGTACTTGGCAATAAAGCTTTTCTGATTCTGATTCTGATTATAGGAGCCTGAGAACACGACTGTATGTACGCGTTGCAGCAAACAGCTTTAAGAAATGACAAGAGAAGAGAAAAATAGGGATGGGAATCAGATGGGACCTCATGATACAATAGTACTATTTTTTGTCCATACGATATTTTTATTGTGGTTCTGTAGTTTTGCGATTCTGTACATTTTGCGATACAAAATTTAAGTGGTAATCTCAAAGATTTCCATTCTCTCTGGCGCCACCTTTGGCGTTAAGCGGTAATTATTCCCATAGAGCCCAACAGTAAAGCTACCAACACCCAGTATGTAACATTCATAAAACTGCAAATGCAAAGGCTTTCATTAGTGGGCCATAGGCTCAATAAACATTGTGTTACCTCATTCGGCAATATATAGTGACTTAACGGTTGCTTGTGGTTCTAGGGGTCCATCTGCATCCACCATTGTTGTAAACACACATGGCCGAACAGAATCTAGTTGATGTGACCTGACTATGGGCAAATACACTATAGCGCCCTTCTTAGGATGGTGGCATTCATTTGCTTCATTTAAGATAACATTGATGATTGTTGATTATTTTTTGTAAGTATTGCGGAAGCAAATAATCACATCATAGATTTTTTTTCTCCCATCCATACAAACAAACCCTTGAAAACATTCATTCTAGATGTTTGGTGTGTGGACCAGGAGTGAGACCAAATGGATTGGTTATTAAATGTGCAACAAATGGAAGATTCTTGATACACGCCACCCGTTGTTGTTGTTGTAGGTGTAAGGTTTATAATATAACCTATGAGGAATGGCCCCACTGCACCAGCGTATAACTTCATCTGACCGCAGCATGGCTACGTCTCAGCGATGTCGTCTCTCATTCGTCTTTTGGATCCTAAATCTTTTAAACGATCACACGGAGCACAGAAGCATGAAACAAACATAACAAGAACATGAAACAAAAAATACATTTGACAGCCGGGAGCCGAGGCTGTCCTGAAGAACATATAATAATGGACAGAATGGTAGACCCTAGCGATGGTTAGGGTGTTTGACTCCTGGCTGAAAGGTTTTGGGTTCAATCCCCAATGTCCACAATCTACCTGCTCATTAATGACATCTATAAAAAACATTGTAGGTCTCTTGGATGAAAGCATCTGCTGAAGGACAAAATAGAAGAATACGTTAAAATAATAAATGAATAAATAAAAAGAAAGCTTAAATAGTCATACTAAAATGGGGTTGTCATGGTCACCAAGTTGGGCCGACCATTCCCCCCCCCCCCCCCCTCCGCCACCACGCCGTAGCACGTCTCTGGGAGGGCCCTGTGAGACATGTCCTCCTGACAGGAACACTCTGATGTGATTGGTCAGCACACACAAGGGGACAGAAGCTGCCTCTGTCCCTGGTCAGACCTCATATCCCACAAACTCATCAGCGTCTCTTTTATTTAAACTTTTTGTTTATTTTGCTGCGTCAACAAGCGTAACCATGACGACCATCATTTAAAAGAAAGGCCAGTGGGATGGATACGTGTGTGTGTTTGTGTGTGTGTGTGTGTGTGTGTCTGTGTGTGTTCAGGGAAAGTTTTAATGTCGGTCATTTGAGGACAAATGTTGTCTCATGTTCCAATAATCTACACATCATATGTATATATACTTTTACATGTGATATATAAGTGATGTTTGTATACCATTGGCTAAACCTACTTTACATTGACCTAAATACGAACAACACTAAACATATTGAGGGTTCTCCATGATGTATAATCAAGAATAATATGATACGGTTGAGATTGAGTCTTACAGCGATCCGCTCAGTATACTCCCACCTATCTCCAACTTGGTGTGATAAAGAAGCCTAGTTTATTTCAAGCTGCAGCCAAAGACTTCATTATGCTACGAGACTCCTGGCCACCATCTTCATACGTTCTCAGAGTCACTCTGAAATCCCCCTTTATAGATCTTGCAGCTGGTCTTATGTCCAGTCAAATGACACTCCCGTAAAAAGTGTCGGTGTCGCTCAGCTGAGGGGGTTAGGGAAGTACTCTGAAAGTACATTTACTGGAAGTACTCGAGTACTTTTACTGGTGGACTTTACTTCAAATATGTTGATGCATTTATGTGTTTAACAGATTTTATTCTTTCAGTGAGAAATTACCTGAGAAAGAAAGTATTGTAGCTTGTTAAAGCCACAATACTTTATCTTTCTGGCAATGTCCAATATTGTCTCAGCAATACGGACAAGATGTCGGGTCGTTGTTTGGCGATGCACTGGGAAATATTGACAAGACATGAGAGTGATAAGGCTAATGCTTTCCGAACAACAGTTTCGATGAATGCTCGATATGAAAGGTTGTTTAAAAAAAACTAAAACACACACACAAAAACAGTGAAAACCTTTTTGGGTTAGACCAAGGTCAAAAAGCTTTTAGATACAGTAGTTTTCTAATCAGAATGATATCTATATATTATAGCTAGGGTAGGCAACTAGCCTCAGCAATAGGCCGGCGTAGCATTGTGGAAGACTCTGGTCATGCGGGCAGAGTGCACGAAGGCAGGCAGGTAGGTAGGTAGACAGACAGGTAGGCCATCCAATCATTTTATTCGAGCAGAATGAAATGAGGGACTGGCTTATTACAGGCCTGAGACAGCAACAGATACCGGATTTCTTCCTTTTTTTGGTTAGGGCATTTCATTTATTGATTGCTGTCGGAATGTGAAGAGATTTTCAACAAATATGACAAAAAAGTGCTTCTAAAATAAATTGCCTATCTTTGCATTAATGTGATGTATTATTATTATTATTTCAATTGTATGTGTGGTCCTTGTCTTCTTCTCTGCAAGTGAACACAGGGCAGTGCATGTTCCCGCTGGGTAGAAGAAGAAGAAGAACAACAACAGGCTCCCTGAGCAAGCCGCATGGAGACATCGCTGGGTTGCTAGGTGACCGCTCCCGGGGCGATTCCCTGGACAGGTGCGTGGGGTTGTGTGTTTGTGTGTGTGGGTGAGGGAGGCCACCACACCTGTTACCTACTGGCTAGACGTTACTTGCTCACTTGGAAACGGATAAGTCTCTCTCTCTCTCTCTCTCTCTCTCTCTCTCTCTCTCTCTCTCTCTCTCTCTCTCTCTCTCTCTCTCTCTCTCTCTCTCTCTCTCTCTCTCTCTCTCTCTCTCTCTCTCTCTCTCTCTCTCTCTCTCTCTCTCTCTCTCTCTCTCTCTCTCTCTCTCTCTCTCTCTCTCTCTCTCTCTCTCTACCTACCTACCTACCTACCTCTTTTTCTCTACCCCTGTACCTCTCTCTCTCTCTGTCTCTCTCTCTACCTCTTTCTCTCTCTTTTTCTCTACCTCTGTACCTCTCACCCTACCCCTCTCTCTACATCTGCACCTCTCTCTACCTCTCTCACCCTACTGCTCTCTCTCACTCGCTGCCTCTCACTCTTTCTCTTTTTCTCTACCTCTGTACCTCTCTCTCCACCTCTCTCTACCTCTCTCACCCTACCTCTCGCTCTCTCCACCTCTCTTGCCCTACCTCTCTCTCAGTCTTTGCCTTGCTCTCTTTTTGCTCCTCCACTTCCTCAGTGATGCAGCCTTTCAGTTAAGACTATAGTTTGTGTGCCTTAGTGGTTACTGGTCAGTATGCATGAGCTCCAATATGCATGTTGGTTTTGGGGTTTGTTTTCAGGTATATTTCTTTTTTCTATGTTTCATATATTTGCTATGTAAGTATAATTATGACATTGAAAAGTGTGTGTGTGTGTGTGTGTGTGTGTGTGTGTGTGTGTGTGTGTGTGTGTGTGTGTGTGTGTGTTTGTGTGTGTGTGTGATCTGTTTACACCTTTTGCAATGTAGCCTACATGACATCAGCACTTGAATTCTGGTTTATGGACGACCCAATACTAATGAATGCCTTATATTTCTTTAAATATATTAACAAAATAGCACAGGGCAGTTTAAACTCTTTAAAATGAATCAAAACATAACCCGTTGCCATAAATACGATTATGACCATTACTTTTATGACTAGCTTATTCTGCCTTCAATTCAACATTTAATGTTACCGTTAAGGATGTATGAATGCAATATAATGACTTTAAAATCCAACAAAATCCAGTTGGAATATAGTAAGAATTTGTATCTCCTGGCTTGTGGACATAAACGGTCCGAGGCCCTGAGCACACTGGAATTGGTGTAGGATTGCACACGCACGCACACACACCACACACACACACACACACACACACACACACACACACACACACACACACACACACACACACACACACACACACACACACACACACACACACACACACACACACACACACACACACACACACGTTTATTATACGAGTTACAGTGAAAGCTGATATTTGCTGTGTGTTTGCGCGCGTGTGTCTCAATGTGTAGGTGGATGCATGTGTGTGTCTGTGTGTGCGCGCGTGCGTGTGTTTTGAATGGTCGCCTCGTGCACGCTCTGCCCATTCTGGTGTTTGAGCTATCGAGAAGAGCACCTTAAATGGAGAGAGAACCACGCGCAATTATCGTGCTTAACCAAAGGGTGGGTGGGTACGGGCTTGGGTGTGGTGGGTGGGTGGGGAGGAGGTGGAGAAGGGGGGCTCGGCGGATACCGATCCGCGCGTGAGGTCACAGTGCTGGTTGAGCTTGGGGTGATCGGCGACGTGCCCTCTCCTCTCTCCTTCCCCTTTCGTCTACAACTCGAGACCCACTGTCAAAGCGGGTGGGGGGGGGAAACATGACATGTGCCTGTTGGTGAATTAAACAGAGAAACGCGAACCAGCCGAGGTTTGTTTTCAAACAAACTCGCCCCGATGGCGTTCACAGTGTTCGATTAAAAACGGCACAGCGCTCCGTTTTGGTGTGCTTTTCTTTCGTTTTTTTGCGGACTTGATTTACTCGTCTTCTTATCCTCTTTTGGATCGAGTTTTCTGTTTTGGTTATTCTGCTTGTGAACACTGTGGATGGGACTTACCATTACCATGGATACCTACACTTTTTCCATCAGCCTTTTACTCCTGACTGCGATTTCGTCCGTGTCCGTCGGAGAGTTCCCGACAGAACACACGTGAGTACCACAGCAGCCGGTGGGCTTCTCGAACTTGTCCATTTAAAATGTGCACACAAGAAAAGCCTCGCGTGCGGTTCTACTTTGCGTGCGGTTCTACTTTGCGTGCATCCTGTTTGCTCCATGAAAGTAATGCTCTTTCAAATACGAACGCTAAATAAATAAACCAAGTCTTAGCAAGCCGTCATCGTCGTGTATGTTTGTGTAAAATATATTTTAAACGTGTTGAAGTCGAACGACCTCATGTTAAAGTGTAACTTGCACCGGGCAACAGCATTGCTATATTTAAACGACCTAAGATTAGACAAATTAGCTCTAGTAATGTATCTAGTAGCCCTATGTCCCATGTGAGGCGATATGTATCTGAATACTTTTATACTTTATTCGACTTCTTCTGATGCTTGCATATTAGACTACGAATTGATAGCATTTCCAGAAGAAGTATCATAAATGTATTTGTTGACAGCTGTGCCACGTGACTGCATTTTTCTTGGAGAGAAGAGACAAAATAGCCTACTTGTTGAGTGCTTGATCACCTTTCATCGTGCAAATGTTTGAAATTATATAAACCAAAGCTTCAATTGTTAATTAATATGCTATATTTTTGTTTAGATGTTAATTGCAATGGTACCACAATGTATCCAATGACCCACTTATGCATTGGTGATCCTCTTTTGACTTTGCGTCCCATATTAACGTGTAAATTAACAATTAATTAAAAATATATATATCTAAACTACAATAATTTATATAATTTATAATATTTAAAATAACAAAAATGATTGGACTTCAGATAATGTTGACTAATTTATAAAAATGTGGTTACCCTACATTCTACACTTCACACAAATGCAGACCTCACCGGGCAACTGGCTGTGGTTCAGGTGTGTCCAGATGTGTGCCCTGGTAAACGTGTTGTGTTTTGGTCTTGAGACAGAGAGAGAGAGAGAGAGAGAGAGAGAACCAGAGAGACCCATGATGGCACTCAGCCTAATAGCCCAGGAGCATGATGTCAGACTGATTGATTGAGCGACTGCTCCATCCATATATTCCACAGCCACTAAGTGGATTGAGCCTTCTTGCCTGATTCTGATAAACACACACACACACACACACACACACACACACACACACACACACACACACACACACACACACACACACACACACACACACACACACACACACACACACACACACACACTGTGACAATCAGTGACCAACATGTGGCCCAGGCCCACACAATTTCTCACTCAAGTTCTCCATGGCTTAAAATGTCATACTGTGCTATTTGGTTTGGTATGATGGGGAACCTGCCTGGTATGTCTTTTAAGAATCAATGCATTTACAACCACGTTGGCATCAGTCTTTGTGTCTTCCTTGTTGTCATCCTGTGTTTGAGTTCAACACACCCACAATGAGATAGATGAATCAATGTGCTAAACTCAATATTCCAACGGTTTGATCACTGAATTCCTCGCACCCGGAGTGATGCAGGATATTTAAGGAAGGATCAAACTTTATCATATAATAATAATCATTGCTGTTGATTGGAACTGAGCTCGGATGGTCGATATGTTAGTGGTAATGTCAACATCTTCCATATTGTCCATTATAGCCCTAATGTGTGTGCCTCAGAACCATTGATGCTAACATGTATTTTGTCATCCTATGAATGGTTTGTCCTATCAAGTGCATTTGAGTTCCTGTGTGCGTTTTGAGATTGATGTTGAGCGACAGGCTTCGTTTGTGACTCCGCAAGTTGAAAGTCAGTGCGAGGTAGCACGGAGTCCAGAGGGACAGGAAGGATGACGTGGTTTGTTTTCCCTCCAGGGAAATGTTGCAGTAAGCAAGGCCATGTCCTACTAGTCAGGCGCTCCATCTTTGGGGACTTAGTTGAATCAGACTTTGAAAAATGCACTGGGTACACATTCAAGGATGTTTGTTCTTTAGTCTTCTTACTTACTTTATTTCAAACCCAACCTTATGTTGGCTTCTTGCTTCATATGATTTTTTGGGCTATTTCTCACCTCCCATCTTTCTCTTTCAGTGTACATCAAACACACACACACACACACACACACACACACACACACACACACACACACACACACACACACTTCTGTCTCTTATGTTCTCTGTTTAGTATGCATCTCGGGTCTGCCAGATGATTGACACCATCACATCTGAAATGCAAAGTGTGATGGCTTCGATTGCCCCTCAGAGGTACCGTGGTATATATATACTGAGAGAAGAAGCTGGAGAACTAGGAATTGGTTGAGAAGATTGACATGTGATAAGGATGTATCAATAAATAAAGGGAACCTTAATCCTTCTTGTGACCTTCTCAACATTTGTGTTTCAACAACCTGTTGCTGTGTTGTTTAAAGTTGTGATGTGAGAATGGTGTAAGCGTTTAAAGGGGTTGGATAGTGTAGTCGTTAGGGGTTTTGATTACCAGCCGCAAGGTACTGGGTTCGAACCCCAATGTCCTCAGCCTTACCTGAAGGCCTCCCTAAACAAGCAGCCTAACCGCCTACCTGCTCCCTAATGATCCCGGTATCTTAAGTCACTGTCAAAAGTCCCCTTTGGATAAAAGCAGCTGCTAAATGACTAAATAGTAGTAATAGGCCTGGTTGGTTCCACCACTCACATCACTGCAACCATTTGGTATTCCCGTCACAAACGTGTGTCTAATTGAGTTGTATGATCCATCCAGTTTAATACACTGTTGTATTGTGGTCTGATGCACAAATATTCACTCATGCATGATAACGCATGTGTTCACACACACACACACACACACACACACACACACACACACACACACACACACACACACACACACACACACACACACACACACACACACACACACACACACACACACACACACACACACACACACACACACTAACTTCTAATGTCAGTCCATCTTCCATTGCCACAGCTTCCCCCCCCCCCCCCCCCCCCCCCAGCCCCCCGTCTTTTATCTGCCCCTCTCATGATGGCTAACCACATTTCATGCTCAACCAGCTTAAAAGGATGTGCTTTTTCCGTGTTCCCGCGGCCTTGTCTGCTGTGATCAGTGGCCCTGATGTGGAGACCCTCACAGCTGCAAGACACTGAGATATCATGAGGGAAATATGGATGAACAGGTTACACTTTACAATAAGGGTATATTAATTAACATTAATGCAGAAAAAGCATTTAGCATTAGCATAGGGGTTAGGATAAGGGTAAGTGTTAGGGTTCGATTTAGGGTTAGGGTTATCGTTGGTGGGTTAGGGTTAACCCTAGTATCACAAATCAGACGTTTGTTTAATATCTAAAGTCTGATGGCAGAGGAGCTCAGATCTGGGTGAACAGAGCGTTTCATTTTCTTTTGCTTCATATTTGTTTCGTTATGTTGCTGGAGGAGCTGATCTTTAAGCTCGATATGGCTAACACAATAATGATAATGGTTAATTAATGTGCCCTTAATTGTTACCGACGAACAGACTGAGGAGCGTTCAATAGAAGGCCACTGGTGGAAAACAACTAGAGAAAAATGTATTTAGTCTAACATAAGATAGCATAGGAGGTGTTGAGAAAGGTATTTCTGAAGGGAAAGAGGGAAATGGCAAACTGCAAGGGGACTATTTGCAGTAAAATTGCAGCTATTTATATTGCAATGTCACAACTGCAATATATCATGTGCAGTTCTAATCATATCTCAACTCATTAGATTTAGGGTTTTTACAGGCTTTTATTCAAACGACGGATATTAATCAGGCATTATAACATTATGACACCAGCCAGCCACTTACTAAATAAAAAAGCTACATTTTGTTATTAAAGCCTGGAAGGGATCACACTTTAATCGTAATTTCTATTTCCGTCATAAATCAATGGAACGTTTTCATAAAATTGGATTGGATTGGGTTAGGGCTTGATCATAAGAGTGGAACTGACCTAGGATAAACTTGAAAGGATCAGTCTAAGATTAATTGAAATGCTAATACGCACAATAATGTGTATAATCTAAAGACTCTCATTGTGGTTGCCTTTCAGGGGGGTGGGGGGTTTGTGTGCTCTGGCTGTCGGAGTCAGTCAGCCGAGGTCCCGGGTCTGTTACACACAGAGCGTAAAGGTGCAAGGTCTGTACCTGAGGCTAACTTCTCAAGCACAATCTGTCACTTTTTGGTTTCTCACATTTTGCTCCCTTTTTGTTGGTACTTCTCTCACCCCATTCCATCCCCTGCTCCCTCTCTTCTACTCCCCTCCCACCACAATTTATCCTGGCTATCTTTTTCTTACGCTCCCCTACTTTCTCCTGTCGATTTCCTCTTTCCATGCCTCCCACCCATTCCCTGTTTTCCCCTCTCTGACCTCGCTATATTTAGGCAGGCTGGGGTGGAGGGGTTGTGGGGGTTGGTGTTTTTAGAAGTCCCATCACAGGCCCGGGCTAGGGTACAAGACAGTAGAGGCTAGTAATAGCGCTGGACAGTTTACCTTGGATGTTTACTTGGATTACGCTCCTCCTTCCCGTAAAATCTGGTTTGTCTGCAATTGTACCGCTAAAGCTTTGAGGTTAGTTTATGCACGGCTTCCAAATGTTGCTTTTAATGTGTCGTTTCCTACGTTCCTTGAGGTAATTTGCAATTCCCTCTGCTACCGAATGCACAAGTGTCGGGGGTGGGGGGCGGGGGAATGGGAGAGTACGTTTGGATGCATCCCAGGGCACTGCACTAGCTCACCACAACGTTGTAGCACACATGGAACGTCCCCTGGAATTTTCCATTGCGTCGTTGCCTGGGTAACGTTGGGAATGGCTAACAGCTGTTTGGATGTGTTCCCTTTATAGTACAAGAAGCACATCTGTATGTGTCATGGCATTGCAGCGGCCGTGTAAATTAACCTGAGAGGCCATTTATTTTAAGCTCTAATTCGATTCTAGAATCTTCTGGAAACAAATAACCTATTTTATTTGCGGAACATTGCCGTTAATTCTGCTAAATATATCCATTCTTTCAATCATTATTCCCATTTGCTCGCAATGAATGAGTAACACATGATGCACAAGAAGTTCAAAGTTACGCTCACCTCACCACTACACACTTCAACGTCAACACTACAACAATGGATCTTGCAGTTGTGCACTTGAAGTAAGAGGCATCTCCTCCCACATCTACCAAGCTTATGTCTTCATCAGGAACTTGGCAGCAGCGCTTTGGCAGACAGATAGGGTAGAGCGCTCCAATTGGCTCTCTAAGCTGCAAAAGTGATGCTTAACAATGGATTTACTCACCTCTGTATTGAGGTTGAGCACAACGTCTGCACTTCTAAACCTCCACCCTAACCCCATCTGTATAGATCTACTTGCGTGTATCATTTGAGGGAAGTATACCCCTAAAAAAAAAAACGTAGAAACTTAGAAACTTTTAGCATTAAGTACACAAGCACACAAGTGCATCCAGCCCCACCAAAGTAAAATATCATTGCACGTGTATATTTATATGTAAATTGTAAGGTTTTCCTGACTGTGCTTGAATCGTAGTTTAATTTAACTGTTTATATTTGATAAACAGCGTTTTGAACAGCTAATTAAAATAAACATAATTGAAATTGTAGAATTTTGAATCGTATAGTTAATTCAATAACCAATGTTATTTCTCTTTTTATTGCTTTGAGTAGGAAAATTCCCCCAACATGTTTTGGAGCTATGTTTAGAAGAGTGGCCTCTCTCAGCCTGACATTATATTTCACTTACCATCATGAGATAGACATGACATAGGGAGTTCTGTGGCTGCTTGTGTAGGAGATAAGATTGGCGTTAATTGGTTATTCTTGCCTCAGGGTTGGTTTATCTATTTATGCCACACCAATCGTGTGTGTGTGTGTGTGTGTGTGTGTGTGTGTGTGTGTGTGTGTGTGTGTGTGTGTGTGTGTGTGTGTGTGTGTGTGTGTGTGTGTGTGTGTGTGTGTGTGTGTGTGTGTGTGTGTGTGTGTGTGGTAACACTTAGTCCAGCCCGTGCATTATCACAAGAGCAAGGCCATGACAGGTAAACATCACATTGCAAATCACACTTGTTCTAAATCTTTGGATCTGCGTGAAAAACATCCCAAAACAAATCGGAGAAAAGTGTTTTCAAATTCAATCAATACATAACAGTTATGGTTTAAACACATGGCAAAAATAACTGCTACCAGAGCGAAAGAAGAGGAGGAGGGGGGGGGGGGCTTTTTAACCACACCACCCACTCACCAATAACACCACCTCGTCCTTTCTCACCCTGCTGATTACGTGAATATGCGCACCTGTTGTGTTTCCCTGACTCATGTCGAAGGGTTCGCTTGTGTCTTCATAGTTCATATAAAACGTATTCATATTATAAAACATATTTGAACGATACACACAATAGCTTACACATGTCCACATAGAATGATTTCCTTGTATTGTATCTTTTAGATAGTGAGATATTGCTCCCTGACGATGATAAATACGATTTATTTTCCTGGTGTTTCGGTTGACCCTTTACAGAAGACGAGAAAAGGGTCAGAAGCGGCAACAGACTGCAGAGAGAGATGTCAAAACCACAGGCTTCACTCACGAGAGCAACTGCAATGTTTGCTTTACGCAGGACCCAAAGGCTAGCGTATCCTCACTAATTGCTGTTTGTTTGTGTTGTCATTTAGAAGTGGGCGATGGTGCGCACACACACACGCACACAATGCATCATGTTGCCAGAGTGTGATTACCGAAGTCTCTCCACACCTGCAGGTGCCACGCCAATTATATTCCCCAATAGCTAAATATGTGCAGGCACCTGCGACGGCAGACAGGAGATACGACGGAATCACCGTTCAGTCCTGTCAGGATCTAGTGATGCAGTATACTGTGTGTGAGGTCAAACTCCAGCTAAAAGCATTCAACACATGATGAACTTTCAGCGTCTGTGTTACCAATGTTTCCCTATGGAGTTGAGCGTTTCAAGCACAACCTAGCATTGACCCTACCCTGGGCGTAGCAGACAGATTACAGCTTTGCTTGACGTTCTAAAACACACAGCGTTTGGATTGTTTGATAATCTAAACGCCAACAGCTTTCTTTATGTCCGGACCTAAATGCATGTTTTATGTATAAAAAGCGCTGAACACCCGTCTGTTGGCTGGCTATCGTCATGTGTTGACCACTTAAGGCAGACGGGAAGTGTGGCACAGATGCCCCTCTTGGCCAGGGACTTTCACAACAGTGTGAACAGTGTTAGAATAAGACTCCGGCTTAGTGTAGTAGCGTTGCATCGAAGTAATTGGAAGCTAACAGAGTTAGCCATAGAGCAGCATTGCTGGAGGTGAAAGGGATTCTGGATGTTGTTGTTCATGGACCGCACATGAATTATGCCGCGGCAATTGAATGACCTATAGGCCGCTTGGACTTGTCTTCAGGCCAATAGGAATTAAACGTCTATAGGGCTCTTGTTCATCTGAAAGGCAGATCATCGTAAACCAAAAACTAACAGTTCCGTAAACAGGGTCAATGCATAATTGTGGCCATCGATTAAGCAATGATGTACACGCTGTCATCTGTACTACATGTATATATATTGTGAAGGCTTCTGAATGCTTATTTCGGTGGACAATGCTTTGTTTGTTGAAGGAAACAATAAAGATTTGTAGATCTGCTTACACCGGTGGCTCACCTTGTCATCACTGCTTTTTTACAGTGATGGATGACTTTGCTGACTCAATATTGAGGGAGACATAGATGAAACTGAAAAGAAAGACCCTACCATAACCTACACCTGCTGTCTGGGTGCTAGAGCATCAAACGGTCACAGTTACCACCACCAACACCACCATGCCTTGATAATGCTGTGCCGTGCCACAATGAGTCAGCAATTTCTCCCAAGTTCCAATGCGTGATGAACATGGCGGAATAAGCGCTCAATGTAGTGTGTGTGAGTGGCAAAATACCCTTTCTGAGACTCCCAAAAATTAGGCTCTTCAGAGCCAAGCAGAGGCAGTGTGAAAATACTCAGTTGAGAGCGATAATTATTCCACAGGAAGAATCGTCCACAATGGCTTGCTGTGGAGGATAACGAGACAGACATCAGACGTTTAGAAAGCCTGCAATTATAGCGTTATTGAGCGCAATCAGGACAGGAATATTGCCACTTTGTCCACCAAAGTGCATGTCCACAACCAATGATGGAGGATGGAGAATAAGCAGGAAGTGAGAGGTTGAAAAAAAAGAGAGAAAGGGGAGTCCATGTCTACATTAATTGGTACAATAGGTTGCTGACATTAAAACGTTACGATTAATGCTGTTACACCAAAATCCCCCCCAAAAAGTAGATAAATGTCCGTTTAAAAAGAGAGGCAATTAAAGGACAGATGAAGAATAGCGAAATTAGACATGGGGCATGTAGATGAAGGGCAAGAGGAGGGACAGAAAGTGGCTGTTTGACCTTCATGTCGCTCCTGGATTCTTTACTGCTATCCTCAAGTGGGGCAATTACATCTGAGGCGCCTTACTCAAACCTCCTCATGTCATCTGTCGCCTTTTAATAGCACCACCCATCCCGCCCTCACTCTCTTTCTGTATCTCTCCATCGTGCCATCTCTTCCTCTCGCTGTCCATCCCTCCTCCTTTATCCCCCTCCTTCCCATGTCCTCTCTCTCTTTCCCTCTTTGTCTCTGTGACTCCCGCCCTCCCCTCCGACCATGCCTCCATCTCTCTTTCTCGTAAGACATCACAAGCCTTCAATTACAGCTATTAGTGGAGAGTATAAGTGTCTTCCAGAAGTTTCTTCATGGTATTTAACCAAAAACGAAACGCACACAGGACCTGCTCTGTCGGCTATCTTCCTGGTATGCTTACTTCCCTGGCAGGTTTAGCAGTATAAAGAGATTCAACGTGGGCACACGGACTGCCTTCTGAGTGTCAAAGCATAGGGGATGTTTACAAGGCTAAAGTGCATTCAAGTGTAAAGCAGAGAGTTTGTTATGGAGCACTTGGTCTAGTCCGCGCCGGAGTGCTAGCGACAGGAGCATGCTTCCAAGCTAGACCGTTTCGGTGGTTCCACCGTTGTGACATGGCTGCGAATGTGTTTTGATCAATATTACGGAGCTTTCCGTCTATTTCTGTACGTGGACATGAGGCCCAGGTATTTCCCTGTCTTTTTTATAGATGGGAAAGTGGATTAGACTTCTCTGTCCCTGCCCTTGTGGTTGTTTTTTATTTATTTATATTTATTTTCCAACAAAAATGTGTTAATGGTTTTAAAAATGTTTCAAGTTAAAGCAAAATGAACAATAACTGCTACAAAAATATCTTAGTAACTAATATTCTGCAATTTTTCTCCACTGTATCAATGTGGCTATTTGGGCCTGTTTCATACCATTGCCTCACATCTATAATATAAACCTTTCCCAATACCTAAGGTCCTATAAAGAGAAGTAACCATACATTGACAACACTGATGCTCTGACACATACACAAAGACAACTTGTTACCATCAACCCCTGAATTACACCTCGGTTATAAAGGGCACCTCCAGGAGCGAGGATAAGAGAAAATACAATCTCTCCCTTTATAGTCCCACTTTACTTTGGCCTGGTGGTGGGAAGGAGCAGTGGCTTATGTTACCGATTTAAAAAAAGACAGCAGTGGTCTCATTTAGGTTTGACAAATTTATTTATTATTTATTTATTTTGGGGATTGATCCACATCGGTTGGTCTGCCTGCAGGGATCATACAGCCCACTTAGTGTCTGGTACCAAGTCTGGTTTTTATCACACACTATTGTATTTCTAGTTGGTTTAGTCACACACCATTGATATTGTAGTTTTGTTAAGTCACACACCATTCTAGTTGGTTGGCTGAGGCACAAATAGGTCATGTAAAATATAAACATATTTATGTCCAGGTCCAGACGCGGCTCGTTAGAAGAGCAGACACAGCTGCGCACATGAGTGTAATTAGCAGAGTTGATGTAAAGACCGTTGTGTGTGGTTTGGACTCTGCTGCTGGGCTCTGGACAGGAGACGGGCAATGCCTGAAAAGGACAAGCAATAATATTTAACTTTTGTTAAGGTCCAGTTGGGTCTTGCTTTGTTTGGTATAAAGAAACAGCTGAACCCTTTTTGTCCCTCCTCGAAAGCCTTCTTAAACGAAGTATCTTTAGTACAATCTCTTTTGTTGTTGCAAGGGCTAGATAATTACCACCAGATATAGTAGAGTTATATTGTTTCTCCATTAGAAGCGGTTAAAGCCAATGGAGAGTGTTGGGTTGTTTCCAGGCTGGTCTATTTGCACAGCTCTTAATGTGCGACTTGTTCCATTTGTGGATGTGCTTAGTGTTACACACCGCAGAAATCTGCCCATAATGCACCTCGTAAATCGATGCTTTGTCATATGGTCTGGTCCAGCATTCTAAATGATGGGTCATACCTTCATAATACATGGCCGAAAGACACTCCCACAAGCACAATCTCACACATACACACATACACATTACATGCGTGGCCACATATTCACAGGCAGACTGGGGTCATATTTCTGTAATTACCTTAAGAGGTTTTCCATGGGAGCTACGCCTTTCCTAGTGACCTCTGACCTGGGAAAACGTATGTTGACCCCTACACACACACACACATCACTTTATCACCTTAAGCGTTTGAGCATATGAGCTACACCTGTCCTGGTGACCTTTGACCTGATCGACCTCAGGTCACATGCACACACGTGACAGCTTTCCTGGGGGCCATTTGAAGATGGATGGGAGGGCTAACCCACCATCTTCTGCCCAGTGCCTGAGACCAAATTGCAACGTACATGGATTAAGAAGACACACGTGTAGTCTGGGAATAGCTCTGAGGTTGAATGACAACCTAGCTATAGTCATCGAAGCAAGTGTCTATTTTTATTTATCTGATTTGATTGACTCATACATTGAGACTAGCAACCACTGTAATCATGCTATTTAGCGGCCAAGTAAGACAAAGTTTGGAGGCTCTGTGAAGGGGATGTTTGATGAACTCTTTCTTTATATATCATGTCAACCTATCATGTTGACCGGTGAGTCAACCTATGTTTCAGCGACGGTGTAGAAGTATCTTGAGCTGCTGACCTTCCCAAGCGAAACAACGTTGAGTTTGAATGAATGAATAATAGCGATAGTGAAATACAGAAAAAGGAGTGGTATAGAAGGAGGCTAGGACAGTCTAGTTATTGGGTGTTCTAAAGGTTCTGGGTTTGAACCCCTATTACTGCAGTCTGTCCACGTTTCATCTTTGAGCATGAGGTCCAACCTCACCAAATTCACTAAGTCACTTTGGATACAAGCTAAATAGTAGAAATGAAATAGTTATGTTTCCACCAGGCTTGGTTTCACGTGGACAGTCCAGAACCTGTGCCCAGATCAGCAGCCCTTTTGGGGGCTTCCTTCATTACTCCCTGCTTCCTTCCTTCCTTCCAGTTTAGCCCTGCTAGTGAGTGAGGGCGAGAGAGCCAGAGGGAGAGAGAGGGAGAGAGAGAGGGAGATAGAGAGAGGGAGAGAGAGAGAGAGAGAGAGAGAGAGAGAGAGAGACTTTTCCACCTCCTCGCTCCAAGTTTCCATTCTCTCACGAAGATGTTTTGTTTGTGTTTTTCCCCCCGTCATTTTGTTGAAACTCTCTTGGAGAGTGGCTTTGCTCACCAGTGTGTGTGTGTGTGTGTGTTTTAATGTATGTGTATACCCAGTGCAATTGTTTTTCAAGGCCACTGTGTTGTATTAGTCAAAATGACACTAGGTTCAAACTAACACAGGAGCATTTCATTGAAAGGTCTTCCACGCAGTTCAATCCAGTTCTTCCTCGTTTGTGCCCAGCTAAGCCCCCTCCCATATCTTCCCTACAGACAGACCATCAATCAGGGTTGGGTAATAAACTAGGGAAATAATTATGTGCAACAAGTGCATCATTTATGTGATGTAATTAGCCAGCATCACGCTGTGTGATAAAGTGACACACGTTAGGTTTTTCATTGAAGAACAGAAACAAGGTGATTTTGGCCAAACAAGCTGGCCATTTTACCCGTTGTTCCCTTGGTGAATGTATAGGGAGTAATTGACTACCAGTGAAGCTGTAAAAATAAAAACCATGTGTGTCATGAAACGGTAAGCCCTATTTTCCACAGACCACAGGCATGCATGCAGAAACATCCCCGTCCCATTTCACTTAACACGCACGCACGCACGCACACATACCCACACTCCTCCCTCTCATTGAACACCTGTTGCTGTAACTCTCCACCCTTAAGGACCAATGGACTCGTTTTCACACACACACTTACACTCACACTCACCCCCACCCCCTGGACCTCAACTTGACCCAGACAGCTTCAGGCGCTAGCAATAGCATACCAGCTAAGAATGTCCCAAAGACAGCTGCTGAATGGCTCTGACATTAGCCTATATATATATATACAGCACACAGGCAGTGCTATATCCGCTTTCTGCCACTAGGCATTAGTCCCTTTTTAAAGAAGGCTAAATATACACACTTGCGCGCCTGTTGCGTCGGCCATTCTTGGTACCCCTTCCTCACATTACACAGACTTTTTCTAAATAAGACAACATGGACATGAAGACGCGGTTCGTTTATCAAAGGGGCCCAGGGCAGGCCTGAGGCATGAAGAGGTCAAATCCCTCCATGGGGAGGGGAAAGGTACATTTTCTTTATGGAACATGTATATTTTATAGGCCGCTGTTACAAGACTTGACTCAGGGGTGATGTATGTGTTGAAAGTTTAGGAGGGTGTAGGCGGGCGATACTCTGATGTTGTTAGTAGCTTTAACGATCAAAGGATATAGCTTAGTAAAATAGTTAAGCATTTTTCTTTTTTTGAAGGTTGTTGAAATCATTTGTACACACACACACACACACACACAAATGCACTCAATTCACCTACCAAATGCGGTTTTCAAAAGTAAACTTTAGTAAATTGACAAAATTAAACAAGATTAAAATAGATTAATGTAATGCTTTTGAGGTTGTCATTTATATTGCTATGCATATAGATGAGTATTTTGATCGTTTTGGCTGATCAAATGATACGTGTGTTTGTTCTTCTCAGGATCAAAGAATGGGTGGACCAGATGCAGAAGGACCTGATTTTATTAACAGACAAAGCCAGCGGCATGGACAGCCTCATACAGGTAAATATAATCATCTCTCCCTCCATCTCTATATTGGTCTCTCTATATATCTATCTCTGTCTTCCTTTCTTTCTCTGGTCTTGCACTCTGTCTTTCACTCACTCACTCACTCACTCACTCACTCACTCACTCACTCACATGTTATTGTACATACCCAAAACACACTTGGATGTTTCATTGCAAATTTGTGTATTTATACATATATGTATATGACCTGTATGCAACTTTACATAATCCCGTTGAAAACTCACTGCGTTTGTATTATTACTAAGAGAGTAGTATGTACTGCTTTGTGCCCATCACTCGACACAGCACTTGCCCAGTGTGTGTATCTGGAGTACAGCAGCCTTTCGCGTTGGCATAAAGAAGCATCTTCCCGTTACAACCTACACACATTAGTGTCAAAACTGTACACACATGCCCACACACACAGACTTACACTCACACACACGCTGACTGACCCATACCGAGACACACACACACACACACACACACACACACACACACACACACACACACACACACACACACACACACACACACATGCTGACTGACGCTCACACACACACTTACACACACCGACACAAACAGAGGTAGTGCAGTGCAATATGACTCGTTTCCGACGTATATCGATTTTGATTTATGTGTTCCTGGTTCTGTCCTTCTCATGTCTTCTCAGAAGACATGCGGGCACTCAGCCATCACAGGGAGGTCATTATATGACATTAGGAAACGCATCTCTCATTTTGATGTGATGCGCCTAAAAATACCGTTATGGGCACAGTGGTTTGAATGCAAGTATCGCTTTTTATGTGATCTACACATGCAAGTATCACCTAGTAAATGTTTATTGATTTATAGTGTATATACCTCTCAATGCAGCTTATACAGATACAGCATATTACTTGTTAAACGCCTGAATGTAAACGTTTGGATAAAAATGATCCATTGACAGCATATTGCAATTCCATAATACCAGTTTTACCCAGATTTACCAGATGTAATTTACAGATTTAATTAAGTGTTATAATATAGTGCATATGATGAGATGATTAGATGGATTACGTACTATTGTCTTATTGTCTTAACTATAGCTATAGCGGATAATACAAAGTGATCGTAACCTGCAGATGTATATCCAAAGCCATAGAAAACCATGTGGCAACTTCGCCTCTTTTCGGCTCAGAATGGTTTCCCATAGAAATGTGCATGATGTCATCACAGACCTTGTGCTTACTGAAAGCGCTGCTTAAGGTCATAGGGGTCCTCAGAATAACCAAGCAACATAATTTGAATATTGCTCTGCAACCAAACGTGCATCGCAGCCCTGGAGGTTGTGATCATGCGTGTGAGCGTGTGCACATGAATGCTCTGCGTTCCCAACGCCTGACAGCTCGGACAGCCCCGCCAAGCCCTCGGGCTGCCAAATAATTGGCTTTTTGTGTTTCTTATGGCAGTGGCGTATCGTATAGAAGAGGAAACACAACAGTAAATGGTCCGGTTACATAAAGTGAAAATGACGCGGAGATTTCATCAGCAGGCACACGGGTGTACCTTTCCGATTGTTGCTCATGAAACCTTGACTTCCAGTGAAGGATGCATGCATTCTGTCAACAGCCAAAACTGCTTGTTTAACCCGCAGATGTTTTGCATATATTTTACTATTTACTATTTAGAAATTTTGCCATGGCGTTTCATATTTTTCAGCGACTTATATATTACGTACATGTAGTTTTTATATGACATGTCATTAATGAGCAGGTATGGGGTAAAGCCTCATACTGGTGTACTGCGGATATGGAGGTTTTCCACCCACAAAGTCCTGTTAAGCTGACCTCTGACCTGTGTGTTTGTGTTCCTGATTCCCTCCCTTCAGAGTTACTACAAACACAGAGATCGCTTCAAGGTGGAGTCCAACGACCCCACCAAACTGGTTGCCACGGCAGCAGGGAACATCGAGAAACTGCTGTTTAACCGCTCCCGGGCACTCAAGGTAGATTCGTAGTAGAATTACTACAATCATAGGTGGTTGAGCGTTGATTTTCATGTTTATGTTTAATGTGTCTTACTTAAATCTGTCTTCGCTGTAAGCCATGCGGTTATAGGTTGTTTTTTTATTCTTTGATTGGAGCCAACAATCTACATTTTCACCACGGATCTTAGTTACATTTTTGGTTAATTTTTTTAAGAAAAAAAGAGATTGGATAATCTATTGTGATTCAGCCTAATGCTTTTTGCCATAGAACCACGTTTTCTTTGTATTTAAAGCCAGACACATGCAATGTTTTCTAGGCCAAATATAGCACAATTGTAGAATATTGCTATTTTGTGTCATGGATTTGAGATAGTTTTGTTTAAGGTAAGCGTTATAAATGTTTTTATGTTTTCGGTACATGTTTGGAGTTTTGTATAGTTAACTACAGGGTAGGATCATTGAAAGCTCATCTCATTCTGATTCCATTGTCGGCAACAGAATGCTCGTGGGCGATCTTTTTTCCATAGTTTTGAGATTTTCCAGGATGGGGAATCTTCGAAGGCCTCAGCCCAAACCCTCAGGATGTGTAGACAGTACTCTGCTTTTCCTCATTTCATCATAGCAACTCCAGTTGCATTACTTTAGCCTGTGTTAAAAGCCTTCTGCCATTACTGGTCTGTTATTTGTTTAACCTGTGACCTCTGAAGTCTATTCAGTACTGAGCCGTAATTAATGTTCCATCTCGACTGAAGATAAACAAAGAAATGCATTAACAAAAAATTTATATATATATATAGTTCAGTGGGCTCCAAAATAAATAAAATTCTCCACAAATCAAATATCATTCTTAAACCACTTTTGGTGGTTTCAACATTTCTCAGATTGAAAATTTAAATCACACTCCGTTCCAATAGCACACTATGAATTAACAGTGGTTACAGCACACACACACACACACAAATACACGGCAGAGCAAAGTCCATCGATTTCTGCAACCTTTTATCCGGCCCACCCTCTAAACATGACAGTGCACCATGCTAACCGAATTAAGGGAGGGCTCTTCCGGCATTCCTACTCTCGATCGATCCGACTCTTCAGAGCAGAGAAATATCAGATTAAGCCCCTGACATCACGTTGCCATAGTTACTTGTTTTTTTTCCTGTAAATTAGTACTTCAATATGGCCCCATGTGTTGTTGTTGTTTCTTCCAATGGATGATTGAATATAATGATTACGATTTTAGGGGGGGGGGGGGGGCCTTCCCTCTTAGGAGGGAAAGCGAGAAGGCGTTTCGCAGTCGGAGGTCTAATGGAAAAGAGCCGTCCAAATGTTCACACGTTGGCTCCACACCCTCTGCGGTGCTTAATCCCCTCTGTGTGAACGTTGCAGAGAATGCGTAGCTCGCTGCTACACGTGTGTGAAAACGAGACAGGCAACAGATGTATACAATATTATTTGTGTGCACTAACCCCCCCAACAAAAAAAATCATATTATGATTGTGTCATATTATGTAAATTCGTTGTTGATGGTCGTTTGTGGATTCCCGGAGTGACTGGATGAGATAAACAGGACAGCACAAAGTAAATGGCTCAGTAATGGCCCTGACCAAACCTCACTGCATTATTTCTCTGACCTTGTTCTATACTGATGAAGACGGTGTTTTGCTTCTAGTTTACAGAAGCAAAGATGCCTTGGGTGGGCTAGGTACATCTCTTCTCTCTGTCTCTCTTCTTTCTTTCTTTCTCTCTCCTCTCCTCTCGCTCTCTCGCTCTCTCTCTCTCTCTCTCTCTCTCTCTCGCTCATTATTTTCCTACGGCCTTGCCGTTCTCTCGTCTTCTCCCCTCGTTGACCCTCAGCTCTCTAAGGATTTGATTTGAAGTGGTGCATTGTAGGGTATTACACTGAATGAGGTAATCATCAAAGAGGGATACTTAATGGCCCTCCGGGTGTGTGTCTGTGTGCGTGCGTGTGTGTGCGTTTGTGTGTGTGTGGGCATGCGTCGGGTCAACCTGTGTGTATGATGAGTGTGTGGCCCATGATGGAGTAAGAAGTGGATGGCGACGACAATGTTAATGCGAAGGAGAGCGGGAAGGCAGAGCGGCCAGATAAGTGCTCCAGACACACTCAACCCCCCCCATCCACCCCCCACCCACCCACCCTCCACGCCTAGGGAAGGGAGAGGCCACCTCTGGTCTCTATCCATTATGTGTTGGCTAGCCTCTGCTGTTGCAGCAAGAATTCAGCACGCTGAGCCTTTGTTTTCACACTACAGCACCCGGACCCCCCCCCCTTCCCCTTTCTTTCTTTCTTTCTTTCTTTCTTTCTTTCTTTCTTTCTTTCTTTCTTTCTTTCTTTCTTTCTTTCTTTCTTTCTTTCTTTCTTTCTTTCTTTCTTTCTTTCTTTCTTTCTTTCTTTCTTTCTTTCTTTCTTTCTTTCTTTCTTTCTTTCTTTCTTTCTTTCTTTCTCTCTCTCTCTCTCTCTCTCTCTCTCTCTCTCTCTCTCTCTCTCTCTCTCTCTCTCTCTCTCTCTCTCTCTCTCTCTCTCTCTCTCTCTCTCTCTCTCTCTCTCTCTCTCTCTCTCTCTCTCTCTCTCTCTCTCTCTCTCTCTCTCTCTCTAACACACATTCGTTCATTTAAACAAATGAAAACACACGATATAAAGCGTTAACATTGATGATGTACTGTAAGACCTGTTTAGTGATAACAAGAGGAAGAAGATATATGTGTGTGTGTCCCTTGAAATCAACTTGTCTTTCCTAGCTATCGTACACATTGATTTTCTAGTGTTTGTGTATGCGCATCTGTGTGTTTGTGTATGTGCCTGTGGTGGGGGAGTTGTCATTGCATGTCTGTTTGTGTTTTTGTGTGTGCATTGCACACAATTGAGTTAGAGGAGATGGCTGCTGTCGTTAACTTAATCAGGGGCCATCTTGGGCTTTCTGTCTCTCAATGTGACATCTGCCCACCACCTCACCTCACTCCCTTGCTTGACGCCTGACACACACACACACACACACACTCACACTCTCTCTCTCTTTAACACACATTCGTTCATTTAAACAAATTAAAACACACGATATAAAGCGTTGACACTGATGACGTGCTGTAAGACCTGTTTAGTGATAACAAGCGGAAGAAAATATACTTTATGTATCCCTGTGGGGAAATCCATCCTGACCTGCTAGGACCAGCTGTGTGGGCTGTCACACGGTGTAGCACGTGGGAACCCACTCCAGTTTGTAGAGTCCTTGCCTTGCTTATGGGCAGGGCAGGAGGGTTGCCTTACATGTCATGTGGCATTTGCGATGGCCAGAACCCTTTAAGGTTGGTGCCTTACAGTAGTCCGACAGTCCTGGCTGTTATTTTTGGTGTGTGTGTGTCCCTTGAAATCAACTTGTCTTTCCTAGCTATCGTACATATTGATTTTCTAGTGTTTGTGTATGTGCATCTGTGTGTTTGCGTATGTGTCTTTGGTGGGGGAGTTGTCATTGCATGTCTGTTTGTGTTTTTGTGTGTGCATTGCACACAATTGAGTTAGAGGAGATGGCTGCTGTCGTTAACTTAATCAGGGGCCATCTTGGGCTTTCTGTCTCTCAATGTGACATCTGCCCACCACCTCACCTCACTCCCTTGCTTAACGCCTGACACACACACACACACACACACACACACACGCAGGCACGCATGCGCGCACGCACTCCAAATTAAAACAATGCAAATGAGATATGGTATAATACATACACAATGTATATTAAACTGCAGTCCTCTCTTTCACATTTCCAGAAATTTGCTTATGGTATACCACATCCACACAAACGGTTTGTAAAGACAACTTCTCTTGTCTCATCACTCTCGTAATGCAGCCATCTTCATCTCTTCTTTGTATGTGGTTCTCTCTTCCTCATCATGCCCACTTAATTAGTGTCTTTCGCTGTCTCCTGATTCCATGCTCATAGACGGGCGCACACACACACACACACACACGCTACCACAGTGTTTTAATGTCCCCCGCTCCTCGTTGGGCCGGTGTCCAGGCTGCTAACACCAGCTGCCACTGTGTGTTGCCACGCGTCCAGTGGACCAGAGGACCAGATGCAACCCCTCCCACCCATCCTCACCCCCACGTCACCCTCCCTTCTCTCTGTCACCGGCTCTCTCCGTGGCAAACCCATGTGTATAACTACACCTTAGGGATTCTCTGTCTGTCTGTCTGTCTCTCACTCACTCACTCACTCACTCACTCACTCACTCACTCACTCACTCACTCACTCACTCACTCACTCACTCACTCACTCACTCACTCACTCACACACACACACACACACACACACACACACACACACATTGCTTATGGGCAAATACGCACATACATGTGTTTGTATTTATTATAAAATGAGACATCTTCATCTGCAGGAGTATGATTTACTTACTTATCTCTTAATCTCCTATTTCTCCTTTTCAATCTCTGCTAATTTATTGATCTGTTTCTCACTGTGTCTCTCTGTCATTCTCTCTGATACTTGTTGACAGTGTGATAGGTAGTGACTCTGTGGCGCCAAACCAGGTGTACACACACACACCTGTGTGTTTGTTTTCTCCCTGTGTGTCTGGTGCACACGGTGATATCAACACCTGTCTCTCTTCCCTGGTGCTCGGAGCATAACTCTCTTTGATATCAAAAGTGTGTGCGTGTGTGTGTCTCCTCTCCTCTCACTCTCTCTTCATTGATTATTCACCTCACCTATAATGTGCCTTATTGTGGTCAACATCTCTCAATGGAATATAACCCAATGTATTCTAACCCATTATTCTTGTTTTATTTCAACAAATATGTACTTTTGCTGTCAATGTTTTGTTTATATTTAGTTAATTGGCAATGGACAAACAAGTAATACCCCCCAGGCAATATTTGGCTGCTGGTTGTTCTTTAACAATATTATGACCTAATGTGACACATACTATTACAGTAGGCCAACTTATCATTGGCTAGCAAGCCTTATTTTACATTCTGTTTAGTATTAGTTCTATCTTACTATTTAGTAATTTTGCAAACACATGTATTCAAAATGACATACATGTAATCATCAATCGATCAGGCAGGCGTTAGGCATCTTAGATGGCTATTATGTTTAGTCCTTAATATCCACTGAAGTCAAACACCCTTAGCACGACACCATCCTGCCCTGATAATTCAGTTAAGTTTAATTTATTTTGTGAATTATTCAAAGGGCATTTCAAGGCTTTTGACAGTGGATCGGTTAGCCTCAAGGGGCCCTTGCCCGTCCTCTAAGGGTTCTGCTCAGCTTGAGGAGGTCAACCGATGACGAAAGTGTCTCCTTGGTTGGCAAGATGGCCGACTGCCAAACCAACCTCCAGAGACTCAGAACCGGCCGACCGGGAGAGAGTTGACATCACAAGTCAGGTTATCAAGAAAGTATATCGAAGTGGAGAGACAAAGAGAGAGCGGGGCTGGAAGAAGTGCATCCTTAATACTATTTGAAGAAGACACACCGACTAGAGAAAACGACAATGGTCCATGTTGACATTTGTCTCATCAGAGGCACTACAAAAATAAATGAGAGAGAGCGAGCGAGAGAGAGAGAGAGAAAGAATATAGACGAGACAGCCAAACCTTGTGTTTTTGAATATTGATCTGGGAGGGTTATTTTGGTCAGGGGATTGCATTAGCACGTTGGCAGCAGATCTAAAAGGCTTTGGATCCCCAGCAGCGTCTCTGCCTCAGTTGGCGGTCACTTTGTGAGAGGAAAACAACAGTAGCGTTCCAACACGGGCCTCATTCCATTGATTTATCTTCGTATTGCCACTGCCCGAACCAACGTACATTTCTTAGTTGTTGGCATTGTACAATGGAGGTTTTTGGTGTGTGGGTGTGGGGGGTAGGGGATGGGCAATTCCCACAGAGCATTGATCCTCCATGCTGCAGGTTGCCATGACTCCGTGGTTGCCGAGCGACGTGGTCATCACAAATGGATTTCCGTATTTTCTTCTCTCCAGCTGATATCACTTTACATTCTCTCATCCACGCCGCACCCGGTATATAGAACTTGAAGAGTGGTCTCAGTACTAAATCTATTCGCTGCTCAATGGTGCGCTACAATGTGGTCTTCTTAATGATGCAATCACAGTTAAGTTATCAGTTTAAGAAGAAAAAGCCTGGCTTTTGGAGTACTGGTAAATATGGGTGTTGTTGTGTTATGGAGGTGGCGGGGGTGGGGTGGGGGACAGATAATTATTATTATTAGAGGAATCTTGTTCTCGAATGCTGGTGTTGGGTTGGCAGTGGTTCATCTGAGATGGGTGACACAATGGCTCATTAGCCAGTCAGAAAGCAGGCACACACACTTCCTTGCTCACTCACTCACTGGCTCACTCTCAGAGAATACAAAGGCAACAATAGCTTTTATTCCTTCTCTTTCTTCCAGTGTTTACAGCAAACCTTGTAATTATACAGTGGTGTATAATTAGTGTTCTGTCTGGATCACGGTTTAGATGAATGATAATAATAAAAGTGATGTGATAATGTTCTAGTTGCATCTGTTTCCGATTGACTTTGCATGCAATGCGAAGTGATGCGCTTTCTTAGAATTTAGTTAATTTACATTTGGCTGTGTGACAGCTTATTAGAATGCTAGCATGATAGCATGCTAGCAGCTTTGGTGAACAAGTTCAGCACCTCTTTGTATTTTGTCAGACAAACATACATCACACACACACATGCGTATACGGGACAATCAAGCACACATGGGCTCACAGGCACGATCATTATTTTACTAAGGACGACCCAACACATTTGTGTATGTGGCTCCCATTGTATATCCCATGAAATCAACCAATTACAATAGCAGAGGCTTGATCGTATTATTGTATATTATATAGATGATGAACAAATGGACTATAAATATGGAGAATAGAAAATGTAAAAATGAATTTGCTGGTATAAACGTTGTTTTTCCAGTACAGAAATTAGAATGGCATGACTGACAGAGGGGTTGTAAAAAACGCTAATTGTAAAACATACAGTACGTTACATACGAACATAAGTCATGTAAATCAGGGAACAAGTTTGGCACATCGATTACATGGACATGGATGAATGGATTTAAAAAATGACATCACTTTCCTTGCGAGTCTTGTGATTTGGTGTGTGTGTGTGTGTGTGTGTGTGTATGTGTGTGTATGCGAGCGCGCGCCTGTAGGTTTGTGTCCACACAGCAGATGGTGTACGTGGCTGCCATGCTTTCTGTTTGTCTTTTCTCTCTCTTCTCCTATCTACAACGTTGTCATACATGGTTGCAAACGGAGTCGTCTCCGATTCGGAGTTACGCCTTGTATGTATAACGTTTAGTTACTGAGATATCCTGCCAAAGAAAACAAATTTGCGCGAGTGGATTTGGCTTTCAGAAGGGGATTTTAATAAGTGTATTTCTACAGTGGCCAGTCTACACGGTGTTGATTTGAAACCTTTACTGACACTTTTAATTGCCAAGTTTGTGTTTGCGAACAATTACGCACTTGCAGATCCCTGCCTCCAACCACATGATTGGTCGAAAAAAGTATGAAGAGAAAGAAAGAGAGGCCCTGTTCACCCAGATTTGGACTTCCATCACACTTAAGATATTGATCTAATGTTTGGTTTGTGAGCCTACAAACGGAGTGACGCTGTATATTTGTCTCTCTTGGTTGTCTATTTCTTTCACACTCAGGCGACAACTGTAGAAGCAGCTGGCTGGGCAACAGATATCAAGCTCAAAATGGTGTGCAACCAAAACAAATGTTTTGGTTGCTATCCACAGATTCACAATCACTAAAGTTTGTCAAATCAAAACATTGTCTAGCCTCGAATGAAGCAAGCTAACTCCATTCTCCCATGAGAGAATTTAAAAGATTCCGATCGCTCGTGAAGTGCAGCATTTTATCCCAAAATACAATGACATCTAAAAATGGCGCCACAAAATGGGTTGTTATATTAGAGAGAATCCAAGTGGTCAAACGGTGGGACAAAACGCTAAATTAATTAAACTAATATTTTGTTATTCAGTTTCTTATTTGAATGTCATTCTGGTCCAGCTTTTATTTTTGCCAATTATCTTCTGCTCATAGTCGTCTATCCACAGACCACAGACAAACAAGTTAACAGGATCACAATATTTGACAGCCACTGCTCACCACCCACTCAGCCACTCGGCAATACTTCTAGAAAGTGCTTGCTTCATGCATACAGACACAGGCATGCACACACACACACACACACACACACACACACACACACACACACACACACACACACACACACACACACACACACACACACACACACACATACACATACACATACACATACACACACAGGCACGTACGCGCGCACAAGCACACGTGTACACTACACACAAACTCACACGGGTTGACACACACAGACACACACACACACATCCACACAAACACACACACACACCTACACACTCCACCCACTGGCTAGCAAGGCTACAGTAGCTGTTTGAGTGGGGCATTTTAAGCTTGGCTAGGGAGCGCTCCTTGATAAACAAAACAACAACCGAGTTAGGTTAACCTGACCTCCAATGGCCTCCTGGGGGTCTGGCTAATAAAGCCACGGGACGGAGAAGACGAGTGTCAGAAATCACAGATGACACGCAGTCAGTTAACTCTTCCCTGCAGTGTGGTGACAGAGAGCTGTGTGTGGGTTTGTGTGCATGCAAACACAAGAGCAGTAATTGGCAGCTGTCCTGAGCGGCCGGCTGGCACACAGGTAGCCTGCTGGGCCAGGGCAGAGAAGAGCTGTCAGAACAGCCTCTTAACAAGGACCCCCTGGGGTGCTTAAACAAGCAGTTTGATGCCCACTACTTTACCACTTTAACACTCTGCGGCCATAGGAGAATGCCATCGGATAACTGAATATATATGTGGATGTGATGTGTGTGTGTATATATACAGTATATATATATAGACAGATGGATGGATGGATGGATGGATGGATGGATGGATGCAAGAAAGAAGATCAAGATGCTCTTAATTAACCCCTGATACATTCTTTCGATCATTTGCCTTTTTTGAAGACGTGTTCCCCCCTTTACATGCTCACACACACAGTTCTCTCTCTAATGCTCTCACTCTTCCTCTCTCTCTATCCCTCTTTCTCTCTCCCTCCCGCTCCCTGCCTCCCTCTTTCTCCCCTTCTGTCTCTCTCCCTCTCTCCCTCTCTCCCTCTTTCGCTCTCTCTCTCTCGCTCTCTCTCTCTCCCTCCCGCTCCCTGCCTCCCTCTTTCTCCCTCTGTCTCTCTTTCTCTGTCCCTCTCTCCCACAAGACTGTTGTCCCGTGTGTCTCCCACCTCCTTTCAGACTCTCCTCCTCCCTCCCCCCACGGAGCTAAGTCTGGCTTATCCGACTAAAGCGGTGCCAGTCACAACAGCTGCTTGTGTCTCTCCCCCACACGCACATCAATGAGACAGCAGGTGGAGGTGTGTGTGTGTGTGTGTGTGTGTGTTTGTCTTTTGGCAGGACTTCTGCCTCTAATCAGGCTTCCTCCGACATGTCAGGAAAATCAAATAGGGATGTTCGTGTGTGTGAAATTGAGGCTGAAGCTCAAACCATAATTTTCGATTATTTGCACAAAAGATTCACCCATAAAAAACTAAAAGCACACTCCGACTACAACATTGACAGATATGTTTCATTACGAGGCTTTCATCACCATATTAAGCAGCTGAAATGATTTGAGCAGCTTTATTCTCGTTCATATTATTTGGTAAGTCTTCCCCATGCTGGTGTAGCAGCAGATGGCCAGGCATGCTTGTTGCTATCTTCTTATTGCTTCATCAAGATCAGCTTAATTGCCCCGACGATTGACTAGCTTTCTCCAACGATGTGCACAGACGTTCTCTCATGGATTGTTTTTTGGCGCTCTGGGATATTATCCAATCAAAGTATTATGCGTGTCATCATGTTAGCACACTTTGTTGAGTCACTTTGGCTGTTAGTTCACTCCACCTTGTCAAGTCTGTCGTCGCGTATGGCCCTGAGCGCTCTGGCTTGCTGCCTGATTGTTAATTTACTACTTAGTCATGTGAGCAGATGCTTTTATCTGAGGCGACTTACACAGTCATGTCATTAAGGAGCAGGTATGGAGTGGGGCATACACTATCATTCCCCTGGCGTCGCTGTGCGTTATGAGAACAGGCAGATGTTTGGTGGAAACCGTTGTATCTCCAGAATTATTAAGGAAGGGGTAAAATGACACACAAAAAACAACTACACACAAAAGCTTTTTGTTTTACCATCTGCCTTTTGTTTTGATATGGGAATGCTTTCTTTTTTATGGCTTATTTTCAGGGAATTTCAAACCACCACAAATGTAAAAAGTATATTAATTAATCTATGGAAGCTTGCATCTTTGGGCCATCCAGTTAGAAAGCTGCGGTGCCAGAGACGCTGTGATAATGTGGGTTGTCTCAATTTCGCAAATATCTGGGTTGGGTCTTCTTTATGAAGACACTCTGTACTGCAATATATACCACCTTTAGCCAAGCATTTTATCAACATTACTGCTCTCATATAGCGTCCTCATAATGTCAATCCCAACTCCATGCTGTTTATAATGCAATCGCGACAATTAAGAGAGAGTTGTGATTGGTTAACCGTTTCCTCACAGGAGGTTTAAGCTAATTAGGCTAGTGGGTCTAAGGTAATTAACATAATGGTTTATTGCGCCTTCAGGGACGCTGTGAGCTTGCAAGACATTCTGGCAGAATAATTCTGTGGGTTTCATTTTGATATCATTAACCAGAATTTATTTATTTATTTATTGATGTTTATAATGTGGAACTGCTTGTGTTATTTTGTGTGCTTATGTACACCTTTGTTCCTGTTAATCGTATCTTGTGATTTTACAAAAACCTTTTATATCATGTAATATATACTGTATTTACATATTAACCGATAAATGATTGTGACTGGAAATCTGTTGAGCAGCAAACGCGTGTGCATAGAAATAGTGTTGCTATTTCCCGGGGGAAATTAATAGTACAGTGTGTTTCTGGACCAGGTGGAGATTAAAAGCCCCCCCCCCCCTTTTATAAACCCATTAACCTAGTCATTAGGACCATATCTGGGACAAGACAAAACATAGCAGGTAGCTAATATTAGCACACTAGTGTTACAGCTAACTGTAGCCTACAGTATTACACCAGTGAGAAAGAAACCCTGAGGTGTTTTCCCTCTCAAATGTGCTTTTCCTGTATCCGGCCAGCCGACCGCTGTGGTGATACCTAGTAAATTGAATAGTTACGTTTCCACAATTTGTATGAATTACCATCATTAGCAAACATTATTTCCTTATCATAATGGAATACTGTGTGTACATTAATGAGGGGAAATGTATTAAATCCATTTTAAGTCCGAAATACAAGATCATGTGGGAAAGGGTCTCTTAAAGGGTTTGAAATTCTGGGTATTTTGTGAATGTATTTTGCTATTGTAGCCCTAAAACAAGGTCCTACCTAAATCTTTTGGGATATACATCCAATGCAGATTGTACGCCTTTTTTTTAAAAGCCACCCTGTGGCTAACACAGTTAGCATGTCATTTACAGCAGCTCAATTGGATTAGTGGTAGCATAATAAACCTGACTTGATTTCAAAAGTTCATCTCTAAACCTTAATTTAATAATTTAAATGTTTTTTCCTCTTCTCATCCCTCTCTCTCGCTCCCTCTCTCTTTCTCTCCCCTTCTTTCTTTCTTTATTTTAGAGACTGGCATCAGAAGCTGAAAAATATCAGATGGAGCACCAGTGGAGAGATGATTATACGGTAAAGCAATGGCTTAGGGCCACATCTGCTATAAATCCATTACCATTGGCTAGATTACATACAATATAGAACAAGTGCTGCAGAATGTCAATCATGATCAAATATAATTATCATAATAGGATGGCAAATCTCATTACAAAGACAAAGCCATGATGACTCCAGATGAGATCAGGCTTTATATTTTACATATCAGTATATTATTAGCACCCATTGACACCCAAATGTGTGCACCAACACACAACACACACCAACACACGTTCTGCACGAACACTTACTTTGCATGTGCACTCTTCAGGCAATATCTTTCATTAGCTTGTGAAACATTACATAACAGAACATAGCACTGCAAATGGCATGAATGTAATTTTAATGAATGTACATTTAACAGAATGCTGAAAAACTTTTTTTTCTGAAAATAATGTCTTGATATTTATCATTAGTTAATTTAGGAGAAAGTTAATTTATATATAATCGTACCCTCAATACAAAAACACACTATTGCACCTTTTTTTATTGAAACAACTTTTCACAACTATTTTCTATCAAGACTTTTTCAATAGATTTGATTGTGATTTGATTGTTTTTGTGTGAGGTTGAGGAGTTAGTTGCTACTTGTGAGCTAATTGCTAATAGGTTGACATTTACTGTATACAGAAGTAGCGGAAGCTGTCAAAATTCCTTATTTGTGTTGCTGCTACTGTTAGCTTGTGTAGCGTGAGGTGTTAGGCAGGTGGTGCTAGCTAGCAAACATATACCCCTGGGCAGCCATATGTCAGAAGCTATCCTAGCTTGTTAGCGCCTTGCTAATGTTTACACTGACGACAGGAAACGACACAGGAAATTCAACACCACCTTTTATTGTATACAGTTAATACATTCCCACTGTTATCATCTGACTTTATTGCTCACCGGTTTGAATCTCCCTCTCAATCTCTCCCATTTCACGCAGGAAGATGAAGTTATTTACTACAACTCCAAAGATGGCGTGAGTATGCTTTGCGTCACCGTCAATCCCATCTGATCCACGCTGAGTCGTGCATGCAATGTCCCATCAGCCAAGGCAGAGGGTCTTGGCTGGCCATCACGTCTTAATAACCATGGCAACCCCATCTGCTAGGCTGAGATAGTTTTAGCACCAAATTATTTACTGTACATCCTTACTGCTTATATACACCAAATATCCATATAGCTTAAGCCTCTGGGTTTGCGACCCCCCAAAAAAGATGCAAGACAAGGCTGGGTGTGCATGTCCAGTGTGTGTGTGTCTATGTGTGTGCACGTGTACTCGTATAGGTAATTCCTGCTACTATTTTCATGTTTTGCTGAGCTGGATTGGGTGCATGTGTGCGTGGGCAGTGTAGCTCTCTGCTATCACGCTCCAGGGACACACTTCAACATGCGTCAGATATCCAATGCCTTCGTTGGCCCTGGAAGTCATCTGTCTGCTTGGATAAGCAGGGATCAACGCCCAATCTCCACCACTGTCCAAGCCTGTATCCCCAGCATAAATAACACACGCAAGCATGCAGACACACACACACACACACACACACACACACACACACACACACACACACACACACACACACACACACACACACACACACACACACACACACACACACACACACACACAAACTCTGCCTGCCCTTTCTGTTTTAAAGCTTTCAGCATCTGTTCACTCTATTAGGACAGTTTATACACACACATCAACTGTTTAAATGTCATTTTACATTGAACACGATTGTTCGTTGCAATTCTTTCCCTCGTCAATAAAATAATTAAAAGTCATGGAGCTGAATGGGACTGTACCCATACGACGCGATTTCGGTTTCGCGAAAAAGCGACATTTTATTCGCACAAAGGTAGATTTCTAAAGGCTTTAGCCTGCCAATAACTGTTTAACCAATCACAATGAGGTAGCTTTGTCATAGTCATCCTGGTCACTGTACAAGTTGTAGGACATGGCGGAGGTTCTAAATAGCCTATTTATGTTTGTCAACACACAGTGCTCTTACTGCATCCATAGTGGTAAACTACATTCCTAGACCTATAATTATTGCTATCTGTTATATGTATTGATGATTCATCTCGGTAGCAGTCGGCGCTACAAGTCAATGTTAATGGCTTGACGTGACGTGTACAGTTGTATCGCAACAGTTTTGTTTTGGATACAAACTTTCTTTGAAAGAGTATTTTTAGTTATTGAACCAGGAAACAACCTCAAAAAGTAACGTCTCCAAAACATGAATGCATTAAAGAATGCACACCCACTTATAAGTCCCCTCATCTGCGAACTGCCATTCGCTACACTATTTTACACTTCGATTAAGAAGTGTGTGAAACTGTAATTGAATCCTCTATTAGGATATTTTGACGAAAGGACGGCATAAGCTTGTCTTCACTATATGATATATGAGGTTAAGCGTGGAATCCATCTTTATTTTTAACCGGTGTGATTCCTATTGGAAAATGCAGATTTGATCTGCAGTTTGATCCTGTAACATGTGTGGCTGTATATTTCTAAATCACATTCCCCAGTCATCAAACATGTCAATTAAAAATTCAGTAGACTTGCACTTTAATAAATAATGCCTCTCAAAGCTTTTGAACTGGTCAAATATTTGCACAACATAAATTGCCCTTAACACTAGAGTTGACCAAAGTCAAGTATTTGATGAGATAAGATGAAGTAGCTAGTACTTAATTAACCAAAATATATATTAATTATATGTTCTATAATGAACAGTATCAACCACATGATCAAATGCCTGTTTTAGGTCACAGGGAATGTGAAGAAGTCCACAGGCTAACTCTGTGTCTTGGAGGTACGTTTTAACGGCATTCAAGTCGTTCTTAATTGTTTCTGTCTCCTACAGCTTAACCAGACGGACAAGCGGTTTGTTCCGGATGACTTCCAGGATGACCCTGACTTCAAACGAAAGGTGTCCTACAACACCACCGCCGTGCACATCCCCACGGATATATATGAAGGCTGTGAGTACACACACACACATATATGCATGCACATGTACGCACTCACACATATACACACACACACACACACGCATGCACGTCATCATGCTCACAAACACACACACATACATACCTGCATCTCTCACGTGGGTGCAGCTCACTGCTCCCTCCCCCTATCTCTCCCTCACACCTGCACTATCCTATCTCTATCTGGGGGTGTAGATTCACACCTTTCAGACATTATGTCATATCCACGTTCCACACCTGTGTATTTCTCTCTTACCTGCCACTACTACCTTTGCTACTCTTCTGTCTTCTGCGGCTAGGTACATCTCTTCTCTCTGTCTCTCTCTTCTTTCTTTCTTTCTTTCTTTCTCTCTCTCTCTCTCTCTCTCTCTCTCTCTCTCTCTCTCTCTCTCTCTCTCTCTCTCTCTCTCTCTCTCTCTCTCTCTCTCTCTCTCTCTCTCTCTCTCTCTCTCTCTCTCTCTCTCTCTCTCTCTCTTCTCCCCCCCCCCACATGGCTGTCAGCTGTAATGTCCACTTTCTGCAGTTCTCTCTCTACTGACACCAAACCTAGCCTCCGAGCACTGTCTCTCTCCTCTTTAGACTTGGTCGCACGCCAGGGCCAAGCTAGGCCATTCCACACTATATATAACCCAGCTCTCGACCAGGCAATGGCCAATCAGATACCACCCTGCCCTCCCTGTCGCCGAGTTCACCAGCTGCTCATTCGCACTCCCACACACACTGGCACCTCCCGGCATCCTGTCTAGCCCAACTCAACGGCAACGATACCGCCACCAATGATACTGAGGGTTTTAATGTCGTGGGCGTTGTCGTTTTTAGGTGTAGTTCACTTCTGATGTTTCCCAAATAATGGGAAGACACCATGTTTGAATGCGTTTTTGTTTTTTGTTTTTTTGTGTATACACAAACAATTACAAAAAGCCGGTAAGCATTGAGTTTGTCATTATAAGAAAACTAAACTGACATTGAGACATTAAAAGTGTTTTCCCTTCAGGAAGTCAACCAGAGGTCGAGGAGAAACAGAACACGTCTGCGACACTGCCATCTGTGTTCAAACTTGTGTTACTGCAATTGCGGGCAGTAAGTTGAGCCAATCGGAAATAGCAACAGTGATAACATTTGTTTGGCCAGGGACGGTGGCATCCTAAAAGTTTGGGTAAAACATGTTGGTTTCACTTTTAAAGATAGTCAAATTAATGCAGCTTGGCTCACTTTGACAGAACAGAAATGTGTTTGCGAAGCAATGGCATATCTGTTGTGTTGTGCTGGAGGGAGGATACAGCAGAAAAGTTTGTTCTCTAGTCTATTTTCCCTCGTCTTTATTTCGACCCCGACTTGAGTCTGACCGATTCCCCCCCCCCCCCCCCCCCCCCCCCCCCTGAACCATGAATTATTCTCAGAAGCGTGGGGCATGCTACTTTTTAGGGTAATTGGTTTCTCTGTGTGCCCCGGCTCCTTGAGACCTATTCTCAAACCTGAAGCGCCCGTCTGGATCCCCGAGCTTTTGAATAATCCAACCGATCCGAATCGGTTGCCCATCTTTCTCCCCTTAACCAATGCCAGGGCACTCTGCTGCACACGGGAATCTATCTCTGCCTATCTCTTAAAATAATGTGAAGCCAGTTTCCAGTAGAGCTTGGTCCTTAGCCTCTGGGGGCCCACTACATAAACAAGACCAAATATATATATATATATATACAGAACCACATTTGCCAAATTAACATTGATGTCAAAAGGTTGTAGGTTTTCAATCAGTGGTTTGTTTTCAAAGTGATGTGACATGTGATTTGTTGACTGCAAATTCCGTGGTCCGATGGGTCCTCGCCCAGGGTTTGAGAAACGCTGCCCTGTGTGGCGTTTGACGGGGGGCCACCCCCTCGACTTCGCTTGGGGACCAGGGGGTTTACGATGGCGTGACGTCAATCACTGGCGGCAGAGGGAGGGCTGTTTGTGGTGTGGCTTGTTTAATTTGCTTACTTGGATGTGTGTGAAGTGTATGACGCATGCAGGCTATTTTCTTCTCGGTGAGGGAAGAGTGTGAGTGGCTAATGCGTAGTGTCTGCCTGGTTCTGTCCCTGCTTTCCTTTGGGCGTTATTTGCTTATTTATTTGCTGTATATGCCCGCTCTGGTTAGAAAAATGATGGGAATGGGAATTTAGCAGTGAATATGCATGCGAGCGCACATGAACACACATGAACACGCACACATACACACACAATGCATCATAGCCCTGAGGGCTATAATCATTGTACTGCAGGACACCGATGGGTACAGCATGTCCAGTGTTGGACATACACACACACGCACGCACGCTCGCTCAACACAAGCACAGTACTTGTCATTATTCTTGGCATAAACATAAACCCACTGATACACAAAATGACATCCAGGCCATGGACATATAATTCACACACACACACACACACACACACACACACACACACACACACACACACACACACACACACACACACACACACAGTGTAGGGTGTACAAGATGAAGTGAGAGGCAGAAAAGGCTGTGCATGCTTCGGGTTGACGACATCAATGCTGTCTAAGTGATGTAGATACGATATGACCTCTGAGGAGAGAGGAGACGACGTGTTGACTGCATTTAAGTGAAGTACATCAAGTCCCACATTAAGCATTTGCAGGAAGGTTTTACTCATGATAAAGGAGTGGGTCTCTGACGGATGCATCGCCTCCCTGCGTGCCACTCAGTCTTTTAATCCGAGGAGTGAGCTACTTCAACCAGGACATTTTTTGAGATACATTTGGAGAGGGAAGGGGTGACTGCCCTAGCACATTTTTGTCATTTTCAGAAATGGTCTTGTCTATTTTGACCAGAAATGAGTCTAACCATGAGAGAGGGGTGTACATTCGTTGGGGCGGAGGGAGGAAGGGATGGGGAGGATGTTGAGAGAGAGGAATGGTTGTCCTTTTACTAATGTGATTCATCATTGTCTTTCGTTCTCTCCCTCCTCGCTAACTCTGTTCACCCCTCTTCTATTTTTGCGTCTCTCTTTATCTTTCTCTTATTCTCTCTCACACATCATTAGATTACCTCTGACCTCTTGTAATTTTTTCACCCATTCATTCCTCTATGCCCATCACCATCCCACCATCTTTCTCTCCTTCATTTCATCATGAAGGCATTCATGTCCTGTCCTCTCTCTCCTTATATGTATGGCTGTGACTGTCTGTCTGTCTCTCTCTCCCTCGCTCTCTCTCTCTCGCTCTCTTGGATGTGCTGCCACAACTCTGGCTGTCTGGTACTGTCAGCGTTGCCATGACGATGAATCTGCAATTGTGCATTTGTGTGTGCGTGCTTTGGTTTTGTTTGTGGTCCTGTGTCTTTAAGTTGTATGTCTGATGACCTTTTCCATAAACACACATTCTTTACACACATGCACTCACGCACGCACACACGCTATATGCTGTAATATGCATGAACTCACACAAACACACACACACATACACACACAGCCTGGAAAAGGGATGTGTCCTGAAAGGTTGTATTACTTACTTTTGTCCACTGTGTCACCCTTGTAATTGTATTTACTGCTTCAATGGAGAGAGAAGGGGGGGGAGGGTGAGAGACCTCCCTCTCCCCTGTTAGGGGAGTGGAGCGAGTGGACCCAAATATTCGACACAGAGACACTGACACGGAGGTAAATAATACAAGGGATTTACCGAGGGCAACAAAAGAGTAAGGCATGAAACAGGAGGGCGAGGGGCTTGATGGCAGGCGGGTAGTCAGACAGGCGGGGGGGGTTCGGCAACGGGCGGGTAGTCGGACAACCTGAACAAAGGGAGAAGACGATACACTATAGCAATCTGAACACGAGGAAGGGCCAGGGACGAGGTACTGACTGTGGAAGTGTAAACAACGATCTAGCGATGACTGCTTGGAGATCCGTTGATAGTGTGTGGTGATGAAGATTGCTGGCCGGTGTGTAGACAGGAGGAGATGAATGAATGACGTAGGATGAAAGACACTAGCCCCCGCTAGGTTGCAGAAGTGGATGACATGACAGTTGTCCCTCTCGTCTAGCATATTTCTTCTTTCTTCTTCTCTCCTTCTTCTCCTTCACCTTCTCTCACACCCTTATCTGGCGCACCACTCCCCCCTTTCTCCTCTCCTCCCTTCCTTTTTATCCTCTCCTATCCCTTCCTCCCTCCCTACCTCCTCTTCTCTACTCTCCTCTCTTCTCTCATCCCTCCCTTCATCCCTCTCCTTCCCTCCCCTCTCTCCATCCTTACTTACCCACCTCCCCCTCTCTCCACCTTTGCCTCTGCTCTCCTCTGTCTATTTCCCTCCCTCCCTCCCTCCCTCCCTCCCTCCCTCCCTCCCTCCCTCCTCCGTCCCTCCCTCACGTCTCCCTCTCTTCTCTCTTCCTCCGACCTTCTCTCCTTCCCTGCCTCCTTCCTCCCTCTCCCTCCCTCCTCCCACTCTCTTCGTTTACTGTTGATTGGAATCTATTCCCCCTGCTGCTTCAGTGTGGGTGGTCCGACAGGAACAAAAAATGGTTTGTGTGTGTGTGTGTGTGTGTGTGTGTGTGTGTGTGTGTGTGTGTGTGTGTGTGTGTGTGTGTGTGTGTGTGTGTGTGTGTGTGTGTGTGTGTGTGTGTGAGAGAGAGAGAGAGGGGGAGACAGGGAGACAGGGTTGTTAAGGGCATTACTCAACCGTATACAGAGTCCTGTGTGTGTATTTGTCTGTGTTTTGGTGTCGCGGGTAGGACTGAATGGTTCTGTATGTGTTGTTTCTACCCTCATTGGGAATATTTGTGTGTGGCACTTCATTTAACACACATACGCACACGGATATTTGGTCAGTCTGTGCGATTTATGGTCAAAGCTATGAAGCTTAGGATACGGGGCAAGTTTGTGTATATATAATATTTGCATTGCATGTGTCGTCAGAAATCCTCGTCCCCTTGCAAGGCTATCAATATTGCACGCACGCACACACATCCCCCCCCCCCCCCCCCCCCCCACACACACACACACAGTATTGTAAGGCTTCCCTTTTGTCATTGGCCATCAGACAAAGTAATATCGTTCATGAATGTCTCTTTCATGAACACATTTTCATATTCACTAAAGCCAGAAATGATGTAAATGGATTTAATTGAATCAGTTTCTTGCTGAAACAAAAGCTGAAAAAATAAAGCTAATGCTTGACTGTGTAATTCACTAATTTAGATAGCATATCAATGCTACTAAATTGTGACTCAATACTACTATGTATCCAAGTATCATTTTCTATCCATCAATTATTTGCTGTTAACTGAGAAGTAGACCTGTTGTTATATTATGTCTTATAACAACAGGTAGATTTGAATAATACAGACATTAACAGATTATAAATACAAACACAAAGATGTGTGTCTTATGGGTAAATGCTGAGGACCAATCCAATTCATTATGTCAACTATCATATAGATTTTTACGAAAATGGTTAAAATGTAGTAAAATGTATGACCTAGAATATAAATTAACTGGTTATTTATTTACACACATTTTTGACAATTTCTCATAGATTCAAACTATATTCATTACATCAAACAGATGCCCCTGTAGCTTCCCTCCTGTTTCTCCTTCTCACTTCATTCTGCCTTTCTCCTACCATTTCCCTTCTTTTCTCCTTCATTCCAATCTTCTTATATACAATTTCGGGTATTTGTAGCTTGGTAAATTGTGTGTTTGTGAGTGTGTGTGTGTGTGCATGTATGTGTGTGCGTATGTTCATGCTGTGTGAGTGTCTGTTTTAGTATGTGTGCGCGTGCATGCAGTATGTGTGTGTGCGTGCATGCAGTGTGTGTGTGTGTGCATGCAGTATGTGTGTGTGCGTGCGTGCAGTATGTGTGGGTGCGTGCATGCAGTATGTGTGTGTGTGTGCGTGCATGCATGCTGTGTGATTGTCTGTTTGTGTGTGTGTGTTCATGCTGTGTGTGTCGGTGTCAGTGTGTGTGTGTGTGTGTGAGTGTGACAAGCAGCAGCGGGGTTATTGAGTGGATGGTCCTCCCTGATGTGGTGATTATTGGGTTCCCTGCCACGTCAGCTGCCTGCTCTGTAATCACCCTGAGAGACACTCCGGCAGCAAGGACACAACACTGGGCACAGCCTGGTACCCCAAACTTCCTCTTTTCCATCCGTCCCTCTTCCCCGCTCTATCCTCTTCAGATGTACTGATGTACATTATTAAAGGTGAAACATACCCTAGAGACACTTATTTTAGATGACAAGTACCTAGTCGTGATGAGGATTCATCCGGGTTGAAAACGGGGCTTAGATGCACAATGTTTCGAAAAACGAATGATGAGATGTAAATATGGACTCAAATTTCCATCTATTGGTTTAAAGCATGCTAGTGCATGAGTGACCTGTTTTTTGCCATTTTGGGTTACCAAGCAACGTCAGTCAAACACATGAATGGGAAACCCAGCCACTGTTTAGAACCAATATGGCCACCAGGTGAATAAAGGCAGATGACTCTCGACCATGAGTCATCTGGGGAGTTCTCCATGGGGAGTCTCCAGGTGACTTCCCGAGGACCGGGCAAGTGGCGATGAGGGGTTCCAGCCGGCCGGTGCTCACGCTGGGGATGAGTGAGGATGAGGGATGTCCTTGTGACTGATGCGACCCTGGGGAGGGAGGTGTCGGGTTAGTTCTGCGTGACCCGGGCCTGATGGATCCTCTCTGTCGGTCATTAATGATGAAGTACTGGCACGCGGTGGAACACAAACATATGCAGGCACACACAAACATGCACACACGTACACACAAACACAAAGTCTCACACACACACCCATTCCTACTGAAATGTATACTTTAGTATAAGTAAGCAACACACATATTGTAATTTTCCATCACAACACACGCAAGCATACAAACTATACAAACATTTCTATTCAAACATACTGGCAAGTGAAAACCCACATACTCTCTCTCTCTCTTGCTCTCACGCGTACTCATTTGCTCATGCACACACAAACCGTACAAACACTTTTGCAAAGTCTCCTGGGAGGTGACATCGGTGGCTAACGGATAGGGCTTGCCAAGGCGATACTTCCCTATGGGTGGGCGGGGTACAGAAACACGTGGTGGTGATGAGATGGATGTGTCTACAGTGCTGATGCTTTGATTTCTCCCATCCAGTGGCTTACCTTCGATTAGAGACTTCGTTTTTTCTCTGCCTCACTACTGGCCATGGGTGTTGTTGTTGTTATTGTATGGGTCTGAGCAATGTGTGTGTGTGTGTATGTATGTTGTGGGTTAGAGTGTCTGATTGTCTGTCGGTAACTCTGCATACCATTTCTGAAATATGTAAAAAACGTGACTTTTATAACACCATGTATAGATACACACTATTGTTGTTACCATACAAAACAGACACACCTAATACATCTTTTTGTGGACTTTCTGACCATAGCAAGCGTCCACTGATGAATCGAAGCCGTTGATATAGATATCAACCAATATATTATCCCTGAGATTCTTCTGTCATATACCTTTTTATATATTTCTGAATGTCATGGCAACTCAGTTCGGCCACATCCATGCAAAGCAGTTCCAACAAACGATCAGCAAGGACACAGACTGAGACAAACATTCCCCATGACTCAGACATTACACAGATGAGCCTTGGGCCTCCACAGATACCAGCCCCTCTGCGGTCCGCGGGGAGACATCCCGGGGTCCAGCCCTTAAAGGGGAACAGTCATGCCCGGCTATTCTCTAATATAAGGCAGTACTGCCTCATACGCTTGCTGTGGAAGAAATCGCGATCTGCAACATCATCTCCGTTTCTGCGAAAAAGTCGAGGTCGTATTTCCATATCGGACCAATGGAGAATGCAAACCCCGGACTTAAAAATAATGAAAAATAATAATCATAGCGCGGCTGACATTTTCAGCGTGCAAGTGTGGTGGATCTGTTCTTCTGCTGTGCGGTTGTGACTGTAGCATTCAATACAATAATATCTTTCAACAAAAACACAATGTGCTCACTACCCAGTGGGCAGAGTAGCTGGCCCAATAGCTCTATTGCACTCGTGCCAAAGACAACACTGTTTGTTTCCTCGCTCCTAATCAGATTTTCGGTCTGTCTTCTGTCTTCCCTTTCTTGGGAATTTGTTTTACTACATTAATATGAATAGCATGTACACAACAATACATTCACAAAATAAACACGTTTGTTTGATTAGCTTTTAACTTCCTTCTTCTATTTGATTTTGAATTGGATGCTTCCTGAAAATGTAATATTATATAGGTAGGCAGTGTAGTGTAGCAACATCTTAGCTGCAGCTTGGACTCTCAAGAGGTCAAAGTTCAAGAGTGAACACCTATTATTGTGCTTACCAGAGTAGTGTCTACCAGAGAAATGCAAGATATTTACATACATCCAAAGCAACGGCAAAATATAAGGGATCATCTTATCAATACGGGTTGGGGTCTACTTCAATATCAGTAAGGAGGCTGTCTTTGACGTGTCACGATGGGTGCTTTTGTTTGAGCTTTTGTAAAACGATGACTCATAATGTTGTCATTCTTCCCTTATTGTGTGTGTGTGTGTGTGTGTGTGTGTGTGTGTGTGTGTGTGTGTGTGTGTGTGTGTGTGTGTGTGTGTGTGTGTGTGTGTGTGTGTGTGTGTGTGTGTGTGTGTGTGTGTGTGTGTGCAGCCACCATCGTGCTAAATGAGCTGAACTGGACCGAGGCGTTGGAGGATGTGTTCCGGAGGAACAAAGAGGAGGACCCCTCTCTCCTTTGGCAGGTGTTCGGCTCTGCCACGGGATTGGCTCGCTTCTTCCCAGGTGAGGGTCTCTGTAGCCAACCAGAGTACTGTCTCAGTCAGAGCCACCCATATGACACCATTTATACATTGTTTTTATTTATTTAATTCCACTACCCAGCATCCCCCTGGATGGATTCGAGCAAGACCCAGCAGAAGATTGACCTGTATGATGTGCGGAGGCGCCCGTGGTGAGTGTGATGTCTGATCATTATGGGATAGAAGGACGTTGTGGCTATGTCTCATTAAACTGCTTGGTGTTATTGTCATTAGTGAGACTCATGTAATCCAGACTCACGGAGCGCACCTGTCCTTTGTGTGTTTGTTGAACACACTAATGCAAACACACACACACACACATATTCAAACAGATACACATACACTCGAAGACACACATACACACATACATGCACGCATGTATGCACACACACACACAAAGACAAACACCCATTTTAATCTCATCAGGGGAATCGGATGATTAAAGGGTAGTGGATTTCAAAGGGTTGTGTACACAAAAGCTTGATGATGCTCTGTCCGGGACATTCGCCAGTACTCCTTTAACGCTGTTAGGCAATCTCATAACGTTCAAAGTACCGGCCAGACACCTACGCAGGGCTGTTATTATTATTATGTTATTATGTTATGTTATTATTACACTGTTATTATTGTTTTTTTGTTAATTGGGGAATACATTAAGGGTGAGGTGCTGTTACAGAAATGAAAGAAAGGCATGATTTAAAAAAACACAAACACAAAGTGATGTTTGTTCACTTTAAGAAAGACACGCAAGGGTGGTGAGCAGAGTTGTGGAAATAAAATATAAGTAAATGGAAGAAAGTATAAGGGTTTTCTAATAAAGACCTTTCTGTGTGTGCGTGCGTGCGTGAGCGTGTGTGTGTGTGTGTGTGTGTGTGTGCGTGTGTGTGTGTGCGCGTGCGTGAGCGTGTGCGTGTGTGTGTGTGTGTGTGTGTGTGTGTGTGTGTGCATGCCGCATGTTGTCTCACCAGGTACATCCAGGGGGCGGCGTCTCCAAAGGACATGCTGATCCTGGTGGATGCGTGAGTGATGACCTTGTGATTCAGCGTTTGTTTATACATTTTTTGGGTCAAACCCCATTTCATTATAGCATGCCAGAAGTGATGAGTGGGAGTTTGCTGTGCACTGAGCGCAGTGCCGTCTCAACACTTGTACAAAGTCCAAAATGACCACCATTTAGTCATAATTCCAAACCTGTTCATAGCCTAACAATGTTTCCCTCTCATTAACACCTGGAATTATAGCATCCATTTAGTGTAGCATCAATTTGAGACACTTTCAGTGTTAGAAACAGTTGCTGAAATGTACAAGCGTCGCTACTAGCGACATACATACTTCAGATTATCGATTATCAAGCTCCCTGCATCCAACATTTTCAGATTGTATGTGGTTGGTCAGTTTCCACCTGCCTCATCCCTTCTAACTGAGCTCTGTATTTATTACAACTATATTTATTTTTGTCATCCATAAAACAAAAGTAATTTAGCATCAATAATCTTATAGCGCCGGGTGATATAGTGCGCTCGAGAATGGAATTTCTGGCGTAGCACCAAGGACTAAATGGCATAGCAGTTCTGTGAATGATCTGATTTACACTAACTGAAGTTGTATTGTCTCTTATGAAATTATTTCGCAAAATGTCAGACAGAACAGAACTCTCCTTTTTTTGTCACTTTTTATGTGCTGGAACCCATTATGAGCTGTATGTAGGCTACTGCTTATAGTCATATCAGTTCCATTTCCAGTTTATATCAAAGGGAGATTGCAGTGTAAAATACCGTTAAAGTAAAAAGGTGGTTTTGTTTTTGACACTGTACAATGAGTTACCGGCTCATTTTGTGCTTACGTGCAGGCTTTTAATTTGTATGCTAGCTTACTCATTAGCTAACTTGATCTCATTAATGACTCATTGACTCGTGTGTGTGTGTGTGTGTGTGTGTGTGTGTGTGTGTGAGGTGATGCATTAAGAGATGTGCGTGGATGGAGTAAATTATCCATCTATAAGATCATTCGTCAATCATTTTATGTTATTCCAAGTAAGAGTCAGTGAGCATGGAACGCGTACTGAACTAGAAGGCTTAAAGGGGAACCATCAGGCTCTGCTATTTTTACAAATTGTGAAAATACGCGTGAACATCAACTCTGTTTTCACGAGAAAGCATGGGTCAGAATCTGAAAATAACGTAATTGGTTGATGTTGTCGGTGTTGATGTTGTCGACTCACGATTTTGTTCACAACACCTGTATGAGGCAGTACTCTGTCACATTCGGCCGGGCGTGACTGCCTCCCCTTCAACGTTGGCTCACAGCACATCTTCCGATCCGTAGGAGCGGCAGTGTGTCGGGACTCACCCTGAAACTCATCAGGACGTCGGTCAGCGAGATGCTGGAGACCCTCTCTGACGACGACTACGTCAACGTGGTGTCTGTAGGTACACACACGGCTTGCATGACTCACCTGCTTGGGCCTCGGAAACTGGAGGAACTATTCCGACACCGTGGCCAAGTGGCAAGATCCACGTTTCAATTTCAGCGTTTAAAATTGAGTGTCGTATGTTTTTGGTATTTATAACTGCATGCCTTTTCATGCTTATACAGTGTTGCGTGTGCGTGCGCGTGTGCGTGTCTTAATGTGTAAGTGTGTCAGTGAAAACGCCAGTGACCTCTTTGAGCTAATGTAGCGTAGTAGTAAACAGACAAATTTGTATCATTTTGAATGTATTCATGTGTGCAGTCATTTGTGCTCAATTGTATTGTCTAGTTTGTACATACTGTATGCTTTCAAGTCAGGGTTAGGTGCGTGTGTGTGTGTGTGTGTGTGTCTGTCTGTCTGTTTCTGTCTTTGTATGACCAACAGAAGATGTGAGTGGGAAGGAAAGAGTGCATCTCTTTGACCTCACTGTGCGTATATCCAGGTCCGGCAAACGCCCAAAGGGAATGAATGGGAGCTGGTAAATGAAAACGTAATGAGTGAATTTATGGAAACTTGCGCCCCCAGTGGTTCAATTGGATTACTGCAGGTACACACATTCAGTAATATTACTAGAGCATACTAGTCATTTTACTGAACTGAAAGAAACAGGAAATGTGTTGAATACGCAATGAAGTACACTTAGTGTACTTAGAAAATAAGGCTCTTTATGAAATCAGTCGTGTTCTGTACCTCCACATTGGTCCTATAGTTAAAATAGAGGGTTTGAGTTATAAATAGAATGACCTTTTTAATATATAGTTAACCTGTGTCAACTAACCCATAATGGAAACACATAATATATAGCCTTTTTATATTCAAGTGAATGAAGGCAAACACAAAAGCGTGATTGTTTTCACAAAAGCATAATGCTTGTGCCATTACCCTTGAAGATGATTTTCCCCAAAGTTCCTTCTCAACAGTATTTTTGAGGGCTTATTTCAAATCTTGTTGTTGCCTTTTGCTAAGGAAAGGCCTGTTCCCTCCCTGGTCAGTGAAATGTGAATCCTTTTGAATCATTTTTTATCCAGCAGCGAGCACTCAGGTCAGGACTCTGAGATCCATTAGCGAATGAAGCGTTATATAGACCATGTCTCGCTACTGCGCATTGTTCTCCCTTTCTTGTTTTGGTTTTAAATTAATTTTTATCCTTTTGTCCTTTCTCATATTGCTCACTCTCTCTCCTCACTATCTGCTCTCTCTCTACTCACCCTCTCTCTCTCCCCTCACTCGCTGCTCTCTCTCTCCTCACGCTCTGCTCTCTCTCCTCACTCTCTGCTCTCTCTCCTCACTCTCTGCTCTCTCTCCTCACCCTCTCTCTCCTCACTCTCTGCTCTCTCTCTCCTCATCCTCTCTCTCCTCACTATCTGCTCTCTCTCCTCACCCTCTCTCTCTCCTCACTCTGCTCTCTCTCCTCACCCTCTCTCTCCTCACCCTCACCCTCTCTCTGCTCTCTGCTCTCTCTCCTCACCCTCTCTCTCTCCTCACTCTGCTCTCTCTCCTCACCCTCTCTCTCTCCTCACTATCTGCTCTCTCTCCTCACCCTCTCTCTCTCCCCTCACTCTCTGCTCTCTGCTCTCTCTCCTCACCTTCTCTCTCTCCTCACTCTGCTCTCTCTCCTCACCCTCTCTCTCTCCTCACCCTCTCTCTGCTCTCTCTCCTCACCCTCTCTCTCTCCTCACTCTGCTCTCTCTCCTCACCATCTCTCTCTCCTCACTATCTGCTCTCTCTCTCCTCATCCTCTCTCTCTCCTCACTCCTTGGTCAATTGGTTTTAACTGACTTGGTTACACGTATAGCCGCGGTGATTTTTGAATCCTCTGATAGAGTTAAAGGAGAGCCGACCCCCAACCTCAGTTGTAGACTGGTCTGGTTCAGATGACTCTGATTGGTTAAACACATGCCATTGCCCGCCCCAGGATGAACAAAAAACTGAAAGCGTTTTTTCAAGGCGGGTTCAAGAGGTTTGCTTCTCTTTTAATGTACATGTAGCCCAAGCATCCAGAATATACTTATCCTCCCCTAATGCCGTGTAAATTATGATATATCTCACTTTTTTGCATATCCTGTCTTCATATCAGCCCTTGGATCTTGGGAATAACCGATTCAAGTAAAGGATGCTTTTTTTTCATAAAAAATATATAAAAGAACGGGCTTCCAAATATTCTGCAGATGTGCCCAGGGATGCAATTGGTATCAGGATGCACCCCCCCCCCCCCCCCCCCCCCCCCACCTCACAAATCTCTTCTGGAATGTTTGTTCTTTCCTCTCTTCCTCTCCCTTTCTTCCTTCGTAATGGACCTGCACAAATGTTTTTTTTCTTCCAGTTAGCTTTTGATATGAATCAGAGCGGGGGGGCCTTTTGTGTATTTTCTAATTACATTTTCTTTCCATTTCCTCAATAAAAGTGATGGCTTGTGTTTTTGTTTAGCGCGGTCTGACTAGCTAACTCAAAGCCCTGTTGACTGCTAATTAAATTACAGAAAGAGGCTCGGTTATAAGTATATTGGTGGCTCGGAGCCAGCATTACAAAGAAAATCTCCTCAATAGAACCGCGGTTATTTCAGTTGGAGATACAACCGTCATAGTTTCCCAGCGGTGCGGTAGGGTTTCAAAGTGGGGATGGATGTCGTCTGAACTCTTCTTGGTTTTCAAAGTAAAGGCCAGAACATGTTAATGCAGTAAATGTCATCAGGTATATTTAAATATTTGAATACCTCTTTCTTTTTCTTTCCCTCCCTGCTTGCTTTCTCTCTTTCTCTCAAATGCAGAATCATGCACAAAAGCATCTCAGCAGATATATACACATGTGGTGTGTGTGTGTGTGTGTGTGTGTGTGTGTGTGTGTTTTCATATGTATATGATTTTCCTGATTCATGCCATGTTACCGTGGTACAGGGATTGGCTGACACAAGGCCACACACACACACACACATAATCATACTTTCTTACACACAATCAATTAGACGGGTATAAAGACGTTAATGAGAGCTGTGTTCTTGAATTCATGCCTAAAACAACACCCACATTGCATGTGAGAGTGCATGTGTGTGCACGTGCAGGTGTGTGCATGTGTTGAGCAACGTCATTAATGGTGGCCTGCAGTTTGTGGGGCCAGATGTTTGTTATTAATGAGCCATGTCTCAATACCCTGCAGAGTGTGTGTGTGTTTGTGTGTACATGATTTAATTGCAATCCATCTGTGGCTCCAGAATTTGGTTTATTCAACTCTTTTGAACACAGCAGTTGGATTTTATTTATGCAATTTTACTTTTACTTTAAGCATCTAATATTGGTTACATTGGTCATAACTTTGCTATCATGTTATAGTTTTTTGCCTAAATTGTTTCTCTATTTTCACACCCTTGTATCACTTCACATTCCTGACCTATTTGTTCCTACAAATCCAATGTTATCCACCCTCAGCTCCATTCGGTTTGTGTTATTCAGTAAAAATTCCGTTCAAATTGAAATTCTAGATCGAAAATAATATTTTTTGCATGATTTAGGCATTCAGTTATCAATGAATGGTTAAAGATGTTACATAAACAGAAGACTAGATGATATTTCATTAGTCTGAGATATTACATAAATTAAGTGAAACATCACATTTTGCTCCGAGTCCCTCCTGGCTTGTCCGAAGCATCTCTCTCTCCCAACCACATATTTAAACCTTGCCTTTACCCTAGCCAAAAATATGTGTGAGTGCCTTCCCTATGCCACCTTATCCTAGTGTTTCTTAAACTGTGGGCCAGGACCCAAAATGGCGTGCGGCCTGACAATGCACAAAACTCTGGGAAAACTCTGAGCGCACCAAAATTGGCGATCCTTTCGTCTTCACAAAAGCATCGAGAGTTTTCAGAGTGTGCAGTCTTTGGGTCCTAGATTGTGTTTTGGGTCCCTGAAATAAAACAGAAAAAGCTTAGGAACCCCTTGCCCCCTTTTTCCCATCATCTTTCCCATCCTTGCCTTCTTCTTCTCCCTGAAACCCCCAACCATGACCCTCACCCCCCATCCCCCCACACACACACACAAACACCTCCCTCCAGTTCCATGAGACGGCCAAGGTGGCGGCGTGCTTCAAGAACCTGGTGCAGGCCAACGTGAGGAACAAGAAGATCCTGAAGGAGGCGGTGCAGACCATCACCGCCAAGGGCATCACCAACTACCGCGGGGGTTTTGAGAAGGCCTTCGAGCAGCTCGCCCTGGTAGGGGAGGGGGCGTCGGTGTGAGGGTGTGTTTGGGGTGGGGGGGGGGGGGGGGGGGGGGGGGGGGATGGGAGTGTGTGTGTATGTGTCTGTCTGTATGTGTCTCTGTGTGTGTACATGTTTGTGTGTTTTTTTTTGTGTATTTTGGAAGGATATAGGAGTCGACAATGTGGGGACCATGGACATTCGGCTAGTTGTTTTTAGATGTGTTAGTCGGTCAAACAAAAATACTGAATTGTTGGACTGGAGGAGAGAGTGGAGACTAAAATGTCACCACAGTTTCAGAACTTCAAACGTGAGCCAAAAGCGCCCTCTTGTGGTTATATCACAAATTGTGGCGCAGGGGGCCTCATAGTGAGCTTTTCACCAGAAAACATTCTTCCTTTTTTCTGGCAGGACACACAATCCTAGCTGGGAAAGGGAACAGGTCTGGCTCTTTTCACTCAGAATGGCGCAGAATTGGGGTCACTTGATCAACAGCACGATAGACTTGATTCCATAACCAAACTTATATTAAAGACTGTTGAATTTCAAAATGGAAAGTTCCGGAGTTAGAAATGTTTTGTTAACATTTTTCTTTCGGATCTAGTCTTTCGAAGACTGTTGATTGAATTGGGGGAAATGAGATTAAATAAATAATGTTTGTTTGTGTGTGTGTGTGTCGTAGATGAATGTGTCCCGGGCTAACTGCAACAAGATTATCATGCTTTTCACCGACGGAGGAGAGGAAAAGGCAACGGAGATCTTTAACAAATACAATTCTGACAAGAGGGTAGGGCTAAAAGCAACACACACACACACACACACACACACACACACACTTCTGTTCAAAAGTTAACATCCCTACCCCTGAATCTCTAACTGCAAGAATTGTTTCGTTCTTCCTTTTTGTTCACAAAAGCCACCAACACACACACGCACACATTCAACTCTTGACTCTCTGTCCCTTGCTACCACAGGTGCGTATTTTCACATTCTCAGTTGGGCAGCACAACTACGACAAGGGACCAATACAGTCGATGGCCTGCGACAACAGAGGTACCAGAGGGGTTTGCTGTACTACAATCACAACCAATACACTTCTAACGATGTCCCGACACACACACACACTGAATGTATTCAACGTGTACCAAACACGTTAGACTCAAAGAACGATTTGGCAAAAATAATTCTTTATACGAAATGTAAGTAGTTATACCAATATTAATGACTTAGTGTTGATTAATTATATAACCTAATGCTTTGGCTGATACAATTCAATGTAAAAATAAAACTGCCTAAACCAGTGAGTTATACTAGCTTTCTACTTCGTCTACTCATATTGTGAAATATCAACCCATTTTAAAACAAAGTTCTATATAGTGGCACAGATATGAGATGTTTTTACATTATTCCATTATATTCTGTTGAATTTATATTGTGAATGTGATAAATTGTTTATCCCAGGCTACTACTATGAGATTCCATCGATAGGTGCCATCAGAATCAACACTCAGGTAAAACAAATGTACTTAGAATTGTGTTTGCAAATTTGATGAAGTACCTGATCTTTTATTCCCCACCCAAATGTTGCTAAATGCACTATTTAATTTTGTCTGCTTAACTTTGGCCCTCGCCTTATACAAAAAAAAAATCCAAGTTTAGTGCACCCTCTTGTGTTCAGATGTTGGATGTGCATGCAACAGCGGCCCTGATCACTCTTATTCTCCTTCTCCTTGTTGTACAGGAGTATCTGGATGTTCTGGGCAGGCCCATGGTCAAGGCCGACAAAAAGGCCAAGCAAGTGCAGTGGACCAACGTCTACCTGGACGCCCTGGTGTGTTGAATGATCTGACAAAGTTACGCATTAAATGGACTACGTGTAAAAAAAGCTGAAATTCCCTCTCAATACTGATCCCTTTGGTCGGTAAGTGAACTGCAGCCTGCCCAAGCTCACGCATTGAGCACTGGAACGCGAGCTCCAGGGCTTGAGACAATAATAATTGTAAGCGCAATTTAGTTATAATAATAAATAATCATTCGCTATAAACTGACAATTGGAGTGGCGTGAGTGGATATAATGCACATTATAAAGAACAGACATTTCTGTCATTATCCTCTCTTAGACGTCTCCCCCTTCCCTTTTCCTCCAAAACCAAGTTTTAAGTTAAATTACACGTAGTCCCTTTAAACCTTTATGCACTTATGCGTGTATTCATGCACTCTCACGTGCACGTATACATTTCTCAGGTTCATACCAGGCCATCTTTTGTTTGGTTTGTTTGTGTTGACCAATACAAGTTCAACTTTGAGCCGCAGAATATCTGCAGACGTATTCACAAGAACATGTTTTGGTTGTATGATGTATGCAAACACGGCCTTAAAGGATCGCGCCGGCCCAAAGCCATGTGCTTTGCAACAAGCAAGCCTTTTTGATGAAAGCGTGGGCAGGTCGAAACAATCTGGCTAAATCTCCAAACACAGTCTTTTTTTTTTTCAGTTATTGTTCATCGCATGACACATTTCCCCCAATATAACCAGCATTGCATATTGACATCGTTGGTTTTCTTATTGCGTAAGCCTTCGAACTCTGTGTCGGCTTGTGAGTGCCAGTGTTTGTTGTCTGAGATCGTATCTGTTGCTGAGATTGATTGGTAGGCAACCATCAACAAGTAACCGTTTAGACACAAAGCTAACCCAAACAGTGATCATGTGAACATGTCAGATATTTAGAAATGATTTACGTTCTGTGATTTTAGTGATAATTGAGAGATCATTTGATTGGTCTTCTTGCATCCACTTGTCATCTAATGCGAGGCAGCAGTGCTCTGAGGCTTTCTCTTTACTCAAAAGTAAAGTGATTGATTTCAGTTGTTTATTATTTCAAGTGTTTGAAAATATCCTCCTTCTCGGTTTTCATTTTTGAAGATGCTTATCGGCAGATGCATGAACAGTAGTAGTAGCGGTACATAGTAACTTTAGATTATTGTATTTTTTGGCCTGCCAGAGTGGAAAATTCTACTGTCCAAGCAATCGTTTTAATATGGAACCCTTAATCATTTTATGTGCCAAATGGTCAACTCTATCTTCCATTGGCTGGCCGCAGGTCTTCATTTTGGTAGGTACTAGGAGACAGTATTAGTATTAGGTAGTAGCAGTAGTAGTAGTATTAGTAGTAAAAGAAACAATAATACAACACACTAGTTATTCTGAAAGTAGTAGTAGTAAGAAAAGAAACAATGAGACAACACACTAGTTATTCTGAAAGTAGTAGTAGTAGTAAGAAAAGAAACAATGAGACAACACACTAGTTATTCTGAAAGTAGTAGTAGTAGTAAGAAAAGAAACAATGAGACAACACACTAGTTATTCTGAAAGTAGTAGTAGTAGTAAGAAAAGAAACAATGAGACAACACACTAGTTATTCTGAAAGTAGTAGTAGTAAGAAAAGAAACAATGAGACAACACACTAGTTATTCTGAAAGTAGTAGTAGTAGTAAGAAAAGAAACAATGAGACAACACACTAGTTATTCTGAAAGTAGTAGTAGTAAGAAAAGAAACAATGAGACAACACACTAGTTATTCTGAAAGTAGTAGTAGTAACAGAAACAATGAGACAACAGACTAGTTATTGTAAATCTTTACGTGAGAACCTGTTTCTTGAGATAGCCATGTTGTTCTAGAACCTTCTGTAGGTAGGTAGGTAGTAAGTTGTCCCCTGTGACAACTCGGGTGTGTGTGTGTGTGTGTGTGGGGGGGGGGGGGGGGGGGGGTTGCAGGGGGAAGATGCACACTGCTCCATACTTTTGCAGATGTTTCGGTATCTATTGTGTCATCAATCATCGTGGAGAGTACAAAACCAGATGCCATCTTTATGACTTTTACACACTCTCCCTCTCACAGACTGACACACACACACACACACACACACACACACACACACACACACACACACACACACACACACACACACACACCCAGGCAGACAGAGAGACACAGCAGTAAAATGACAAGCCAAGCTGGACGGTTCCTCCAGGGCTGTATTGCAACAGCGACCAGCGGTGGGCCCGCCAGAGGTTCCGGGCCTTCGTTGGAAGTTCTCTCGCCGACCGTGTGATGAGTTGTGTGTGTTTTCTTTTTGTTTTTTTCACTCTCTCTCTCTCCCCCCCCCCCCCCCCCCCCTCCGCCCCCCGCCCCGGTCCCACCAGGAACTGGGCCTGGTGATCACCGGCACCCTACCCGTCTTCAACAAGACCAACACCAGGGCGGACAAAGAGAGAGGCGTGAAGGTAACCACAGCTCTGAGTCCTCACGGGTCTTCTGTTCTTCCTCTGTCTCGCACACATCACGTCAAGTGCTCGGTGTGCACGGCCTGCTTCCAATGTGGCCTAAGCCCATTTGTAAGCACAACATGTCAGCCCGAGGATGTCGGAGGCAACTTAACGGAAGGCAAAGATGGGGATGGATCGCACATGTAGCGTAGCCTAGCGTGCCCAGCTAGCCCACGGGGTGGTGCGCGCGTGCGTGTGTGCGCGCGTGTGTGTGCGCGTGTGTGTGTGTGTGTGCCCGCTTATTTCACCATCAAAGCAACCCTATTATTATTAAATAAAGATATCCGATGTTACGTTAACTCCCGAGCAGTGGTGGTGTAGGGGGAGGAGGGATGACGTGGGACAAATAACACGCAGCATCCGTGCGATGTTTCGGGGATGGCACGGAGATGGCTGACACCGTGACCCCACCCCCACGGGAGGGATCTCGGCTGCGGGTTTTTGAAGTAACGTTCAATAATGTTTACCAGACCGGAAAAATAAAAAAAGTTTAAAAAAAAACATACACTGGGAATAAACTCAATGATGGTCTCATCCTCTCCTTTTATCTCCCCCACTCACCCCTCACTCTTTCTTGTGGTTCTTCCTGTATTTTCTTATGGTTTTCTTGTCGTCCGTTTGTTGGTGCCCTGTGGTCTCTCTAGCCCTCCCACACGCTTCCACAGCCAGGACGCCCCGCCTCCCTTCCTGCCTGTGGAACTGTGCGCTTGGGAGGCCAAGGGGGGTGGGTGTGGGGGGGGGGGGGGGGGGGGGTGTTAAGGCCATGTCACAAAGACCCAAATCCAAAACGAAAAAAGAAACGAGATCAAGGCCACAGATCACAGAGACAATGAGATTCCGGTAGCTAAGTGGTTCAAGACGATGAGCAGCTTGGGGGGAGGCGGGGGAGTGTGTGGGTGTGTGACTTCGGACTGGGTGCTTACCTTGGCGGATTTCTTTCATGGAGGGGGTGGGGTGGGGGGGGGGGGGGGGGGTAGTTTAACATGGGAGTGTGGCCCCTCGAACGCGGAGTGGCTCGCTAGTGAGTCACGTTGGTGTGTCAAGGTTTTGTTTTCATTTTGTGGGGGGGGGGGGGGGGGGGGGGGGGGGGGTGGAGACGACATTTTTCTTTCTTGACATTGTCCAGCTTTACATTGAACCCCATCCAAACCCGCGGGTCGGTTTGCTTTGAAGGTGTTTTCAAACGTGCACAGATGGACCTGAGTCACGGGGCGAGAACAACAGGGGTACAGTGTGCACACGCACATCATCGGCCCCGAGTGACACACACATCGACACCACGGCCCTTCACTTTTTATTGTCTGAGGTTTTCCCCTTCTCCTTGTTGATGTTTGTTACGCTTTTGTTTCATCTTTCAGAAACCGCAAAGCCAGCTCATCCTCGGCGTGATGGCCATTGATGTCTCCTTGGAAGATATCAAGAGGCTGACGCCTCGATTCACTGTAAGAGAACGCAAAAGAGCACACAACACACCACGCCATGCCACACCCCCACGCCACGCTGGCTCTCACAGACACCGTGACATTGCACTGAGGAGCGTGTCTCGTTCCATAGGCGAGTTATTTCCCTAAGTCAAAACAGGTAATGAGCGCAAAGATAAACATGGGAAGGCCTGCCATCCGATCCCTCGGGATTGGTGACAAAACAAAAGTGGCCAAACACACAGAGCCAGCTGTGTGCAGCACAGGTTTTCCATTAGGGGAACTGGAACCCCACTGGGGTAGAAACGGTCAGTCAAGCAGCCAGCATGCTCGCCGGATACAGGATGAAGGAACTCTTTAGGAGGATTAGATTAGATTAGATTTCAATAACTCATGGTATTTATCCAAACATTGTTTACCATCGTTTGTTGAATTCGTGACTAATAGGAATAATATGGACATGAGCTGACAATGCATACAAAAAGAAGGCTTTTTTGTTCAAGGTGCCTTTTAAGTCTCTTCGTCTCTTTAACACACTTTGCATTACTGTAATGTCAGGTAATTCTCTCTCTCTCTCTCTCTCTCTCTCTCTCTCTCTCTCTCTCTCTCTCTCTCTCTCTCTCTCTCTCTCTCTCTCTCTTCCCCCCCCCCAACCTTTTCTTTAAAAGTTTGGACCCAACGGCTACTACTTTGCGATCGACCCCAATGGCTACGTCCTGCTCCACCCCAACCTCCAGCCTAAGGTATGCCAAAGCCAGCAAAACCAGACCCAACAGGGGCCCACCTGGAGGCCCCTGGGGGACCCTTCCCTCATTTGGTAATAACAATTTGCACTGTGAGGGAAAAAAAAAAAACAGAGCAGCTCCATTGAAAAATCTTGAATGACGAATGTGACCAAGACCCACGCTCTTATTTGTAGCATAGTGTAAAGAAAAAATAAACACCAAACGTAGCAGTTGGTTTGTAGGCCCCAGACCCTTCCTTCCTCCCTCCTTCTTGTCGCGGTACTGCTGGTGACAAATACGACAAATGCCTCACGGCCTTATTTTGTAGCGTAGGATAAAAAATTTAATTAAAAAAATGCAACTTAGCGGTTGGTATGCAGGCTCCAGTCTCTTGCCGCTCTGCTTTGTTGCTCCATGTCTCATCATGCGACCCATATTACTGTCAGCGAGCAGTGGCTTCAAACCGCTCCACGCCGCTGTAGCGTCGCATACGATCAAGTATAGCGAAACAAGTTTTTTTTCTTTTTTCGGAACACACTTCCACCGTCTGCCAACAATCTCTGGGCCAGATGTCCTTGAGGCATCATCGCGGCAGTGAGGTATTGTGTTTCTCAATTGGTCCGCGCGGATCAAAGATGACGTAAAAGACCGGAGATACGCTTTTTTCAAGGCAGGCTCGGGAGGATGGATGCAGCTTTGGAGGGAGCCTGTCAATCGTACCGCTAGCCCGACACATCAGACATTGGCCTCATTTGGTTCACGTCGGCGCTAGTTCTTCATGCTAGTTCGTCTCCTGTCATGTAGGTTTTCTAGGAACGCGTGTCCCTGTGTGCCCGTGTGTGTGTGTGTGTGTGTGTGTGTGTGTGCGTGGCTTTGTGTTTTTGTGTGTGTGTGTGTGTGTGTGTGTGTGTGTGTGTGTGTGCGTGCGTGCGTCTGTGTGTGACCCTGTATTTCCGTATGTTTTTGCGTTGACCTCCAGAGATGTTGATAGTTTTGCTTGCGCAACAATCGGTCCCACCGAGCACAATAAACGACGATCGCTACATGAAGTGCTCGGGGATCGGCAGTCCGAAACACTCACGTCTGATCGTTTGCTTTCATTGGACGTGGATGGAAGCCCCGTGTGAATGAGATTTCTTTTTTTTCTTTGACCAAAGATGAATAAAACAAAGTCTATAAAAAATAACAGTAAAAAGTGTTCAAGTGCTTTCGACCGTACAGACATGGGTTCTAAAACGTTTGTCCGTTGGGAGTGAAGACTACGAGTATGTGTCCACACATCTAACGGAAAGCTCTGCTCATTGGTCTGCCCTGTGTTTTTCCTGTGTGCTCGGCGGACAGAACCCCAAGTTCCAGGAACCGGTGACGCTGGACTTCCTGGATGCTGAGCTGGAGGATGAGGTCAAAGTGGAGGTCAGGGGTCACAGAATACTCCCTGCCGATACCATTAGAGTGACTGCCAATTGCGATGTTTTGATATTTTTAATTTTTTTTGTCAATAATAGATCAGGCAGAAAATGATTGATGGTCTGACGGGCGACCACTCGATTCGCACTCTGGTGAAATCCCAAGATGAGGTACGTCTTATACTCAGGAACAAGCAAAAGTTCTCAACCACGCATGGAAACATTGAACAACGTACACTGACTTTTTAAGTCCGAAATGAGTTTTCAGAGTTTTCTTACCTTTTTGGTCGTTTCTATTCCCCGCTCCTCTTCAGCGATACATCGACAGAGGAGTGAGAACGTATACGTACGCGCCGGTTGCGGGGAGCGACTACAGGTAGAAAACTTCCTTTTCTGCGTTCGTCTCTTTAAGCCGATGCTTATCGACGGATGATTAGCATCTTAGCACGGATGACGGAGGCGGGCTGTTGCTAGCTTATCTTAATATATTTAAAACTGGCCTCTTTCTGTAAAAAAAAGAAAAAGATTTCCTGTTTGTAAAAAAAAAGAAAGAAAGAAAGAAAGAAAAGAAAAGCCAAACCATTTAGCTCTTGCTTTGGGGTTGGACTCCGGGTCCAACAATACTGGGACAAACTACAGGCACAATGCTCTGGGATTCTGGCTAGCGCCAACTGGACCTGATGTTATCAGGTGTGGCCATGTTCTTGTGATAAAGGCAGCCATTTAGCAGGGCGTGCTGAAAGGATCCCTGACATGGTTTATTATGATGTATTGTTCTACTCTAATGGTTTGGTTATGTAGTGTGGATAAGGTTTGTGTGGTTTCCCTCAAAGTGAAAGGGTACAAATATGTTGTACGGGTTGCAATGAGGTATAATCATTTTGTGTATGTCTTAAGAGGCGCATTGGGAATGTTGTTATTTTAAGTTTATTTACACACATGGATACATGCTTGAGTATTCATTTTACCAAAAGTATGCCTTTTAAAGCATATAAAGCATATATTACGGTGAATTTAAATATGCAAAATGTCAATGTAGTTTAAAATGTTGAATAGAGAAGTGCTTGTTGATTAAGTTAAAATATTAACCGTGTTCGTGCTTGTACATGCTTGTGTGTGTGTTTGTGTATGTGTGTGCGTGCTTGCTTATACGTGTGTGTGTGTGTGTGTGTGTGTGTGTGTGTGTGTGTGTGTGTGTGTGTGTGTGTGTGTGTGTACCCCCAGCCTTGCCCTGGTGCTACCGAGGTACAGTATGCATTACATCCGCGCGGACATCGGTGACACCATCACCCAGGCCAAATGTAAGTGTAGCATCCTCCCGCTGCATCTGTCCTCCACTCCATAACACACACACACACACATACACACACAGGGCTCATATTCCTTGCTTGTTTACGCAGATGTGGGATAGGACAATGACATGAACGCTCTCCATGCAGGCCTGCGTAATTCTTGCTGTTTCTCGGCTTATGTTTCCTATACATGTACGCCTATGTTCCAGACAACACCCACACACACACTCAGAGAAACACATGCACTCGCCGCACATGCTCATATGGAAACACACACACAGAAACACATGTATAGATGTGCCGCACATGGTCATATGGAAACACACACACACACACACACACAGAAGAGAACTACGTGCAAAGACGCACACATACAAGCACACTCACACGGAAACACCCCCCCCCCCCCCCCCCCTTCCTGTTCACGCTTCTTGTGTCGCCACGGCAACCAGCTCCCTCAGTTGTGGTCCTGTCCAGAGATTAGTGTCTCCGGGCCGGGGGGGCTTCCTGTTGGGGCCCCAGGCTTCTCCATTACCCACAACCAGCACTCACCACCACTCCAACCTGACTGGCTACCTCGCTGCCAGCCTGCTTCCCCTGATCGGGAATCCCCATCCTACTATACCCTTCATCCTGGGATCCCACACACACTTAACTCACTCAGTGTCCTTCCCTCCCTCCCTCCCTCCCTCCCTCCCTCCCTCCCTCCCTCCCTCCCACACACACACAAACACACGAAAGTACCCACAGTCTATTCTGAACTGGACTGGAGCACTCTTCTCCAGGAGTTCACTGTCCGTTGTTACTCCACCAAAGGCTTGTGTTCTTTATCTGTGACACGCTCGGGTGTCAAGATACTAGTTTCCTGGTGTCTGTCTGTCTGTCTCTGTCTGTCTGTCTCTGTCTCTGTCTCTGTCTCTGTCTCTGTCTCTCTCTCTCTCTCTCTCTCTCTCTCTCTCTCTCTCTCTCTCTCTCTCTCTCTCTCTCTCTCTCTCTCTCCCTCCATTTAACCTGCATACTTCTATATCTGCGTCTTGTTTTATCTGTCTGTCCTGTGCTACTGTGTGTGTTGGTCTCTGATGTCGTTACATACTGTTACAGTGTAGTTATCAGTCAGGTGTGGGTGAGCCAGTGCATTTAGGTAAAAGCGCCATAAATCAGTCCACTATAAAGGGCCCCCTGTGGCATTTCCCATTAACAGCTTGATTCTTTATTATAAGCATTATTAAAAAGGCTGATGAAGGTTTAGATAGAAGCGCACCGGGGTGATTTTAGTTTGACGATATTCTCTTGCAAAACAAAATAACTTGTTGAAATAGGACAGATTTCTTTCAGTTTAGTCTTGGTCTAAAGACTGGACATTGGACAATATTTCACACTATTAGATCGCTGATATTGATATTCAACACGTATTTTTCCTAATATCAGAGACATCATGTGGCACTTATGGTAGGCTATAATTAAACTAAATAGGCAATAAAAGTGTGTGTGTTGTTGTGGCATCAGTTCAAGACACACCTTCAAGCGGGACACCCTGTTGTAATGGAAATGCAAATCCCATGCAGACGACAGTTGCAGCCCTCAGGGATGATAGATAGATAGATGGATAGATAGATGAATAGATAAGTAGTTGTATTATCCCTGTGTGTCTTTGTTGCACAGTGGAACAGTGGAAAACAGAAACCCAGTGCACATAATAAAATCGAGGTGAGACTGGACCTGGTGTAGGAGATCAATTATTGCATCTTCAAACCCGATGTTAGCCTGGTGGGAAAACTGCAGGGGATGAAGTCGGTCCTCTGAGGTGAGCCAGCACAAGTCTCTCCAGTGTCTCCGTTATGTAGGACGTCAACGCTGTACCGGCCTGTAGTCATTTAGTCCAACAGGACGTCCTATTTTAGGGACAGGTACCAGACAGGAAGTCGTCCACACCACTGGGACCCTGTCAAGACTCAGGCTCAGGTTGAAGTTGTGCTCCACACAGCTGGTATGCACATGCTCTGTGGCCACCTGGTCTGATCTTCATCTCCATGCCGATTTACCTGCATGGAGCCACCTCAGCTGCCTCCTCACCTGGTCAGAGGTGATGGGCAGGGGAGTTGTCCGAGGGGGCAGGATGTACACAAAATAATGGCATGTGAGAACTGGCGGGGTAAACAGAATGGCTTTAAGACTTTGAATTGCCTTGTTGCTGAAATGTGCTATACAAATAAACTTGCCTTGCCTAGACCAACGGTTAGCACACGGTAAGCATATTCACACTACAGAATGGACAGTGATGTGTTTTGAATCACACCATCTGTTGTTTGCACCTGTCCTGTGCACATCTGGCCACAGTTAGACAAAAATAAGACGCCGATCTCCCCACACACGCACTACAAGGCCTCTTATCGTCCCACCTACACACACAAGGAAATACAGAAACCCGCTCCTTTCCCACATGCTCTGCTCTTAAACCTTCTTGGATGTCTGTCCTTTACTACTTTACAACAACCAATATAAAGGGAAGCACAGTCGGCTGCAAGATTGTTCAACGACACTTTGAATATAATATATTATAATATTAATAATATAATATTATTATAATATATATTACAATATTATAATATTGTGTAACCCATCTGAGCCTCTTTCCTGCCTTGTACTTGTCTCTTCCCTATCCTTTTCCTCATCCCTCCTTCCTCATCCCCTTTCTGTCTTCTCTCCTCCAACCTCTTCTCCTGGTCTACTTTTGACCTTTGACCCCTCTCGACCCTTTGTGGTGTGTTGGACCCTCCCTCCCCGCAGCAAATTTGGGCAAGTATTCTCCTCCTGTTTTTCACCTTTTGCATGCCTTCTCCTTGTCTCGTAACCATTCCCTGACTCTTGTGTCAGACAACCTTTGGTGGAAGTTTTGTCTCAACAACGTGAAAAACAATGGGTTTTCCCCTTTCTTTTGTGACTCATTTGTGTTATTTGCAAAGCTCCTAACAGTGAGTCACACACACATGCGCCTCTTTATGTTATCTTGTTAATGATCTGCATTTCTTTGTTGTGGGATCTGATTAATAATCTTTGTTGGATAATGGTGATTCACACTCATGTCTCAGTACACACACAGACGCACAAATGCTTTGCATGTGTTTGTATTACACCAACACAGCTGGATGAGGTGGAGATGTGTGTGCGTGAAGTGGGAGAAGGGAGGATGTTTGCGTGTCTTTAAGGTGTACCCATTAAAAGACAAAACTGTGAGTCGGTACACCAAAAACATGAGTCAGTGGCGCTGGATTCTTCCTCACCGACCAACCCCACCCTCCCCTTCCTCGTCTCCACGTTTTGCTTCTCCCCATGTCCCTGTTATCCGTGATTCTATTTACCTCCATCGCCTCATCTGTGTAGCCTCGTGAGATCATCCTGATATTCACGTTGCCCTTTGCAATAAATGTCAGTCTGGCCTTGCTTGGGCAGCAATTTATTAATGACAGCCAATCAGAGTAATACTCGCGAAAAGCCTTCTGCGCGCATTTCTGTTCGTTTTTTAACATCGCTATTCAGTTTGTTTAAAATAAAAACTGTTGATTGCTACACTGTCCTCGGGCGCCGCCATTTTATTTGTATTCGGCAGACTGCGCAATCCTTGTTTGTCACGAACTGAAACTCCCTCCCCGGAGTTGTGATTGGTCCTAGCATTTAAACCTTTTTGGAAAAGGCATTCAACGGGATCGAGAACAGACGATCTGAGAAACAGAATGTTAACTCGCGAGATCGGGATGGACTCATGAGGCAATCATCTGTGGGCCAAAGCAAACAAATATTGATTTAGTAACCAAGTACACGGTGTGAGTGTTTTTGAACACTGAAGGGTCAGATTGCAAACACCACTTTAAGCTGAAGAATAACACCATTTCTATTAAACTGCTAAACTGATGGGAACCAAACTTAACGCATGTTTATTATTGTGTTGTATTTGAAATGCCAGGTCACTTGCATCACCTGACATGTATACTTCATTCCTAAAGAAAACTAATCCAGCATATAACCTGCATGCATCAAGATGACCTCTAGCTAGCATCCCAGCTGCATGCGTTTGACTGTCTTGTTGTCATTTCAACATCCATATGCCATGATAATCTGCAATGGCAGAAGGCAGGGTAGCATTGTCTGTTATGCACAGCCTAGGAGGGGGAGGGGGTGGTATGTGCACTTAGCTCCTTGCTATCCATCATGGCCAGATGCGTAAGCTAGATTAGCAGGTGGACAGCGGAAGAAATCAAAAGAGCTTTCACATGGAGATAATTGTTGTTGAGCCATGACGAGGAGTAGCCTTAAGAGATCTCACCGCTCTATGATAGACGGTTGTAGTTGTTCTACATAATGCATCGGAAGAGGTCCTATACCAATCTGTCCATGGATAGCATTGAGGTATCGCTGAATGAATGCTAACTATAACGTTAAAGTGCAAACGTTGGACATTAAAGCAAAGCACGATTCATTGGACTGTCAAAATGTCAAAATACATGCTAATTTCTTACCACATTTAAAAGCCTTTTCCTTTGTGTTTCCATCATCACTGTCTCCGTATATATACAAAGCCATTCAACCTTTTGCCTGGATTGCAATATTTCTATTCAGGACTCGCTCTGTGAATGAAATATTGTGTCACCTTTGACCCCTGTGGTTTTACCTCCTTTTTTTCCATTCCTTTCTTCCATTCCGCCTCCATCTTCCCGGGGCCCATTCTGTCGTTCCCTCACTTTCTCCTTGCCGGGATTTTTTTCCGCTACAGGGAAAGATGGCAAGTATCCTTTTTGTCTCTCCTTTAGTGATGCTTTCCTCCTGTGCTTGAAATTTGTTTGGTCTTCCCCAGCATGTTTGATGAGCTCCCTCCCATATGTTCTGTCATGTTCATTATTATAGCGGTTATCGCTTGCATAATGGATCCCTGTATAAAGGAGCAGCCTACTGTTAAAGGACAACCAAACCCTAACACCACTTGTAAAGTGGTTTGCAACAGACGACTCCCTCTCTAGGTTCAACACATGCCATTGCATGCATCACCTCTGATTGGCTGATATTGTCAGGTCACCTGCTGATTAAGCGTTGATGCAACACACCTGTTTGCTGAAAAGGGGCTGTTTACAGGAGTTGGCAGCCCTGGCCCAGAATGAACAAAACCTGAAAGTATTTTTAACAGCAGGGTCAAGGGGTTTGGTTGTCCATTAACATTGTCTCTGCAACACAGCAGTATGTACAATTACTGCAGTGTATCTAAATATGCTGCAGTTATAGACATCTACTCTGAAAGCCTCACCTATAAACCCATCTAAGCCACCAAAATCGGATTCAAAATCGGATAATATCATTATTTGCTGCAATAAATTAAGTTCATACTATTCATAACGGCATTTGGTAGTGGCTGTAGGCCTATGTTTCTGTCTCTGCTTTCAGTTGAATTACGAAGACTGAAACAAGGTCAAATACATGTTTTATGTTTGGAGACATGCAACATTAAAAATGTTACATCATATCATAATTTGGAATTGGATGTCCAACCAAGGATTTTACATTTTAGCAGCAGAAAACAAAAGTTTTATAGGAGAATATTGCATTTGTCTTCCCTCCCCCATCTGTATAGTGTGTTCCTGGTCACTTTGCTAAACTGTTGAAAGTTAAAACCAAGCCGGAGAGCAAAACACGTCTGACTTTCAGAGGGATAAAGTCTTCCAGTTAAAATTAGGCAACAAGACAAGAATATAAAGTAGTGTACACACGGTGTTGAGGTGAGCAGATGTGACTGTTTAGAACAGAGAAAGGGGTCTTGGGATTTGTTTATTGGCTTTACTAGAAACTAAATCCTATTAAGGACCCTGGCTCTATTAATTTAGTTGTTTTGGTTTTGCTGTCAAACAGAAAACATGTGTGGCTAATTGAACAGTTTTGTATCATCTGCATACAGTTATTGTGTCTGCTAATGATTACACTATGATGTGATGAAATATCCCCTTAGATACTTAGCTCTCTTTCGTTATTATGCTTTTTCTTTTTTACCAGTCACTGAAAGTCTGCTGGCATTTGAAGAGCACGGCCATACATTCATAGCACCAAGGTAAATAAAATGTTTTCTCATGCACAACAGTCTATTGCATGGGAAGGATTCTTTGTATTTCGTTTGACCACATTTTGTTTATAGACCCATATCTGAAATGTGTTGTCTGTTAAGTCCAAAGCTGTGTTGAGACGAACGCAAAAGGATATAAAAATTTGGTTTCCAAAATAGACTACAGTCCTAAACGAAGCGAGCAAAAAAAAAAACACAGCCCCGCTGCAATCGCACTTGATGTGCTTGTGCCAATACAATTTCAAAAACCATGTGCAATGGGCTTTTCACTTTATTTGGTGTGATTCTCTGAATGAATTTGTGCTTATGTTCTCTGTTCTATCCACAAGGGACTACTGCAAGGACCTAAAGCCACTGAAGAACAACACAGCGTTCCTGAAGGAGTTCCTCGACTACATCGACAGGAAGACACCAAACAACCCCATGTGTGAGTCCTACGCTCCCAGAAATGTCCACAACTGAAACTTTTCCTTCCACTCAGTAAATGCCATGGTTACAGCTGCACAAAACAAATAGTTATTCTATTCCTCTGATTCAAAGCTGCAATCAGCAATTTGTTTTTGTTGGTTTCCACTTTGGTTTGATTCAATTGGGTTTTGGTTGAGTCTCATGGTTCTCATGCATTCGGCCATAGAGCAATGGGCAGTAGTCACACCAATACAGGAGAACCATGAGACTTAATGAAAACACAATTGAATCAAAACAAAGTGGGGAGATTGCTGATTGCAGCTTTAACAGTATCCTTTAAGGATGTCTTCTGGGAGAAGGTTTTTTGTTTTTTCAGGCGCATGTTGGCCTGCAGTGTAGTTCAGTTTCCATGCATTTACATCTCAAAGGGGAAAGGGCGTGTCTGCTACAGTATGAACGGACCATGAACCATTCCCAGCCATATGGCGTTGCGTGGCGCTGCATGCTGCGTGTGTGTTGAGCAATTTAATGGCTCACCTCCACCTCTCTCCCTCCGAGGGTCTCCGTCTCTAGTGGAACACAGGTCTGCCATGAGGGTTGTAGTGTGGTGTTCATGACCAGGGAGAGAGAGGGAAAGGGAGAGAGAGAAAATATTCTTTGTACTGTGCAACCCCTTGGGTTAGTTTTTCCCATTTGATGCTAACGCTAAAAGTCTGACCATCACACGCCTGAGTGCACATGTGTGAGTCACGTCGACTTAGATGTGACACACGCACACACACACACACACACACACACACACACACACACACACACACACACACACACACACACACACACACACACACACACACACACACACACACACACACACATATAGCCACCCGACCTCATCCAATTACCGTGTGTTTGTGAGAAAGAGCAGGACACGTCAAGACCAAAGAGTGTGAGCGGAGCAATAAAGCACAAATCAGAGACCCAGAAGACCCTTCTCTTGCTTGCTTGCTCTCTCTCTCTCCTCCCCCCCCCCCCCCCCCCCCCCTCACGCTGTGTGTGTGTGTCTGTGTGTACATCTGACTGATGCATTACCATTAACTCTGCCGTTTTCTCGCACACACTCGTTTCAGTGCGCGCTTTCTCCCTCACAGTTGTTGACGTTGAACTCAAAACAAGATATCTATAAGCGAGAGCGTTTTATGGCCTGCCATGTTTGGGTTTTGATGTCGCCGCTTTGAGAACTTACTTTAAACATCTCTGATATAAAAAAACAAAAGGGCAGATAAAAAGGACCCCCCCCCCGCCCCCGCCCTTCCTGGCAAACCTTTAGGCCCGTTTGATATATTAGTCCTCACCGTTTCTTTCGGTGAATAATTTTAACGGCCCTTTTCACCCTTGGCCGCCAGAAAGGAGCGAGTGAGGGGATGGCGAGGGCAGCCAAAGGCACGGCTACGTGCTCTCCTGGTTGAAGCCACTGCAGTGGCGAAGGCAGAGGGGAAGACGAAGGAGTCGGGAGTGCATTAGGAATTCCTCGGCTGCCTTCAATAACGGATTTCTAATGAAAACCACTGGAGTACGGAAGGGTGGGGGTGGGGGGGGGGGGGGGGGGGGTAAAGTGTTAGTCCAGCTGTTTTCTCTGAAGTGTGTGTGGTGTGTCGTAAAGGTTGGGGTGAGGGTGGGGGGGGGGGGGAGGAGGGGGTGCTGGGTGCCAATCCCGGACGTTAATGGAGCGAAGCGGGGGCCGTTGAGGAGTTCAAAGTGGCGTGCGCGGTGCAAAGGAACAGCGACACATGCGACTTTGAGGGGCCCTGCTGGGGCCCGCGCGTGCCAGGCCCCGCTGCGCCCAACGTCGGGAGGGGGAGGGGAAAGGGGAAAGGGGGGGAGGGGGCTATTTGTTGCACAAATTCCCGCCTGTCACCCCGAACTCACCCGCACCCGAGACAACAGAATTTAAGCGCTGACACAAATTTGTCTAGCCTGAATTACAGGTGACTTAATTTGCCTCGTTGTACCTTAATGCATGGCTATGTAGGAGAATCAGGAGTGGCCATTGCTTTTTCTTCCAAAGAGCACAAGGCGTGAATTGGATGAGCTGAAAGCCGCTGAATGTCTGTCGCAGTTCGTACGACATTGGTATTCAAACGTAGTTGGTTTTGTTTCAAAAGGTACATATTTGACACACAGTCTTTTTTTTTCCCCTCTTTGCTCAGGCAACGTGGAGCTGGTCAACAGACTGCTGTTAGACGCCGGCATCACTCACGGCCTGTCCAAGATTTGGAAGGAGAACGAGCTGCAGTGAGAAACCCTTTTTTTATTTTTTTTACCCCAATCTACGTTTCCCCTGCTCCTCGGAGACCTCGGGAGAACGCTGCCCGTGGCGCTCTCTCCTCGCTCTGTAACGAACGCCTCGGCGAGAGCAATCGAACGCAGATGGCTTTGAGTATTTCGGAATAACTTGTAAACGTCATGTCGACATTACAGCGAATGTCAACATTCCCGCAACTCTGGGCTTTACGGCTTCATGTTTTTTTTTTTCTTCTGATCCTTCTTTGCCTTTCAGACATGGCGTCTTGGCCAGATTTGTTGCCACCGACGGCGGGATCACACGAGTCTACCCCAAAAGGTATCCGTCAGGGGCCAGATAGTGGGTTCAGGGTGGGGGTGAGGGAAGTGGTAGATATCCTCTGGAGATGACTCCATTAAACGTGACGTAAGGTGAGCGGTATTTGTAATCACGCCGGAGTCATTTCTCCAAATGTATGAAAGAAAGTAAAAGAAATAGAAGAAAAAACAAGAAAAAAAGAGAAAAATGTTGTCCAGCCGAAAAAGCTTTCATTGTGTGTCTGTGTGCGTGCGTGTGTTTGTGTGTCTGTGCACGTGCGTGTGTTTCACAGCGCTGGTCAATATTGGACAGAGAATGCGGAGACGTATGAGTCCAGTTTTTACAAGAGGAACCTGGACAACGATCTGTACATCTTCACACCAACACCCTACGGGAACCCTGCTGCTTCATATGAGAATGGTTGGTGTGTGTGTGTGTACATGGATTTGTGTGTGTGTGTGCATGTGTGTGTATGTACATGGATTTTTGTGCCTGTGTGTGTGCATGGGTTTGTTTGTGGGTGTGTGTATGGACATGGTTTTGTGTGTGTGTGTGTGTGTGTATGTACATGGGTTTGTGTGCCTGTTTGTGTGTGTGTGTATGGACATGGTTTTGTGTGTGTGTTTATGGACATGGTTAAGTGTGTGTGTGTGTGTGTGTGTGTGTGTGTGTGTGTGTGTGTGTGTGTGTGTGTGTGTGTGTGTGTGTGTGTGTGTGTGTGAATCTAAGCTTGTTTCCTGGCTGTTGCCACAGTGACGGAAGAGTCCATCCTGGTCAGCCGAGCTGTGGACCTCACCATTGATAACATCACATTGAAACCAGCAGGTGACACATACACACTCGTCCAGACCCTCACACAGGCATACCTCTCTTAAACTCACACACTTTATGTCACACATAAACAGCCATATACCACACACACACACACACACACACACACACACACACTTTCCTCTCTCTCTCTCTATCTCTCTCTCACTCGCTCTCGTAGACACGCACTCTGTGACACACGCACTCTCTTAGAGTGCTCGTACCCATCTTTGCCTTTCATATGTCTCAGTTTCAAAGTGTATATAGACAAATAAAATACACACAAAACACACACAACACACACATGCTTACATGTAATTGCTCTAGTTTACACATCACAGCTCCAAATCTCTCATTTTGTCTCTCTGGCTTTGACAGACACACACTTACACACACAAATATAAACCACACATCACATCACAGAGTCCTCCTGTGATCCATGGCCAAGTTTCCATTTTCTAAGTTCAGGGAGCAAAGTTAACCCAGAGGTCCAACATGATCTAGAATGTCTGGCGTCTTTTTCTGTCTCTCTCTTTCTGACATTTATTTGGGGGTTGTTTGATCCCAGTGGTTGGAGTCAAGTTGGACATCGGCGTCTGGATGACCAACTTCATTAACACAACACAGAGGGCTAACGTGAGTAGATTACACCACGTTTACGATGCGGCTGTCGTCTGTATAGCGGCTCTTGTTTTGTGTCCAAAGGCCCACCATTTTACCACCAGGTGTGAGTTGTTTAGTCAATTACGTGCCGTTACAAAATCGATCCACTAGTGACATCACAAGTGAGAGAGTCCAACCAGGTATTATGTTAGATAGATCAGACGCCTAGGGAGTCTGTCCATCGTACATCGATCAGACATACATCTGGTTCTAAAATAATCGGTTGCATTGATAAATGCAGCTGAAAATGAAGTGATTCGATTTGGGTTCAAAGTAACCAATAATCACTTTATTTGGTATACTTTAAAGTAGCAATGTGTAACTTTTCAACTAGCTCATAGCTTAAAATTGCCTGGACACATCTGTAGTCAAATGCCGATTGATAGTGATTTAAATCATGTTGTCAATAAAATGTCACCCTATAAATGATATATTCTACCAATATTAATAAATGCGTCCCTCTCGCTTTGTTTACAAGAATCTTACTATCGACACTCCCAAAGCTCCACCCACTCACTCCACCTAGCCAGCCGAGCTATGCCAGTTCCTGTCACACAGTTGCACAGCTGGTTAGAGTGGATAAAACACAGACATTGTGTTTTTAGAATTTGAAGTCTCTCGCCTACTCACTAGCAGGGGCTCAGTCTTACACATTGGGACTAAATAATAGCTAACGAGATAAAAAACGAAATGTTCATATATGGTTGCCTTTATCCCCCATGCCCTTTTTTCAGTGCAACGAAGAGATTTGTGGGTGTCAGCGTAATGACGAGGTAAGGAACCTCCTCCCATATATAACACTTTTATTAAACAAAATGTATATAAAAATGGTTTACAAATAACTGAATTCAGTTGTCCCCTGTCGCTAATCAAAGTGCTATAATCCATCATGGTTTGATGTGCTTGCTTCCAGTACGTGGACTGTGTCATTCTGGACGACGGGGGTTTCCTGGTGATGTCCAACCGGGATGACTACATGGATCAGGTGGGGGGAGCTTCTCTATACGTGTGTGTGTATATTATTCTAGTGTTGGCTCAAACCCAGCCAAACATCACCAGAACCATCTATCACCTACTAAATCTTACACAGTCAGCTAAATGTCTACATAGTAATACGTTAAAGGTATCTCTGGGGGCGGGGGGTTTGAGGGGGGGGGGGGGGGGGGGGGGGGGTTGACTTCAACTGCTTCAACGTTCAGCAGGAACTACACAGCTGGCTTCCGAAGACCTGCTCCAGGGCATAAACTAACCTCACCATGGCCGCCCCACAACAAATACACAAACTCCTGCTTCCTGAAGCTAACCTGAACCACAGCTTTATCACCCCGCTCAGCCTGCACACACACAGAACACACCAAAGAAGCACACACACACACAAACGTGCAAAGACAGTCAACAAAGTGCCTCTCGATGCGGATGCACCTCTGCTGCTGCGTGTGTGTTTGTGGATCTGTGTGTGTGTGTTTGTAGATCTTTGTGTTTTTGTGTAACTGTGTGTGTGTGTTTGTTGTGTTGTTACTTGTATCCAAGGCTCCCGCTCTCTCCCGGTATGTGGGTGTTCTCTCCGATCTAAGGGTTGGCAGCCGTGCTCAAACCTAGAGACCCCAGGCCATGTGAGCAGAATACACGCGCTCTCTCAATCATGTCCTTGTACCGCCCGGCCCTGGGTCGTCTCCCCCCCCCCCTTTTTTTATCGCTGGGGGGAGTAGGGGGGAGATGGCTGCCTTCAGTTGCACACAAGGGGCGAGATTTATATTTCTCTTGGGCCCCTGGATTATAAATTCACACACACACACACACACAAACACTTATAGACTAGACAAACACATACACATGCTTGCAGAGTTGGGGCACAAACATGCTTACCGTTTAGACACATGCACATTTAAAGACTATACACACACACACACACACACACACACACACACACACTCGCCTACAGGCTAGATGCACTGACGTATAGACAAACCCCAGACGCGCGCACACACACCAAGGGAAAACAACGTTCTTTTCTCTTACTCACCGGTGGACCAGCAGACAAAACCAGCGTTGAGTAACAATAACCCCCCCCCCCCGCCCCCCCCCCCCCCCCCCCCCCCGTCTGACACGCACTAACGAGGGGCAGCAGACCGTCACGTCACACCTTGAGCCGAGACGAACCACTTCCTCCACAAGACGCCTTTATGGCCGCGCTGCACACCATGTTAATCAGTTTATACGCCCAGGCCATCATCTGAGCTCCACTCGGGGGGGGGGGGGGGGTCAGCTGTGTGTGTGGGTGTGGATTTGGTTGTATGTGTGTGTGCGGTTTTGTGTGTCCTGGTGTGTTTGTTTTGGTTGTGTGTGTGTGTGCGTGTGCATGTGTATGTGTGTGTGTGTGTGTGTGTGTGTGTGTGTGTGTGTGTGCTCATACAACGCGCTGCACGTGTGAAGCAGGGGCTGTGTGTTGCGGCTCTTTCACTGTGTCAGGCTGAAGGCATCAGTGTGTTAAAGCACTCTATAAAAAGGAAATATAGAGGAAGCCCTCAGCCTATTACATTTACAATGGGAGTCAATGGAGCTCTCTCGCTCAGGCAGACCAATCGGGGGGGCTCTTTTTTCTTTTTTCAATGGGCCCTTGTTACCGAAATCACCTGTACTTACAACCATGTTGGCAGACTGAATGCCTGCACTGTGTCTCTGGGCTGTGTGTGTGTGTGTGCGTGTGCGTGTGTGTTTGGCTGCAAGTTTGTGTCTGGGTGGATTTGTCCAAGTGTGTGTGTCTGTATATGTGCACCAGCACGTACAAGTGGTGTATGACGGATGGTGTGTGTGTGTGTGGGTGTGGCTGCAAGTGTGTGTGTGTGTGTGTGTGTGTGTGTGTGTCTGTGTGTGATGCACAACACTGAAAGATATGTAGAATACAAAGGAATCACAGAGCTGCTCTCATCTCTGCATGAACGTGCACTTTATTTGGCTGCAGTAATTAAAGTGCTCGTGAAACAACTTGTGGACTTGCGAGAGAGAGAGAAATTGCGAGAGAGAGAGCAAGAGAAAGATATAGGGAGATAGAGACACACACGCACACACACACACACACACAGAAAGACGGAGCGAGAAGAAAGACAATAACAGTGAGTGTTTTACAACACTCACAATACATTTTATTGATGCAGTGCTTTTCAAGATGCTCAAAGACACTTTACAAAGGCTGTAATATACAAGAGTAAAACACAAACAAACATCAATGCTTAAGAAGTCCCATTAAAACAATTCAAAAGCAAACATTTCAAAAGTGACAGAATCTTGTGTGTCTATGCACGGCCTGAGAAATCATTAACGCTAAATATATAACACAAAACAATGTGCTTAACATCTACCTGGTGTCTCCTCTCTTCCTAACTCTACCTGGTGTCTCCTTTCTTCCTAACTCTACCTGGTGTCTCCTCTCTTCCTAACTCTACCCGGTGTGTGTCCTCTCTTCCTAACTCTACCCGGTATCTCCTCTCTTCCTAACTCTACCCGGTGTGTCCTCTCTTCCTAACTCTACTCGGTGTGTCCTCTCTTCCTAACTCTACCCGGTGTGTCCTCTCTCCCTAACTCTACCCGGTGTGTGTCCTCTCTTCCTAACTCTACCCGGTGTGTCCTCTCTCCCTAACTCTACCCGGTGTGTGTCCTCTCTTCCTAACTCTACCCGGTGTGTGTCCTCTCTCCCTAACTCTACCCGGTGTGTGTCCTCTCTCCCTAACTCTACCCGGTGTGTGTCCTCTCTCCCTAACTCTACCTGGTGTGTCCTCTCTTCCTAACTCTACCCGGTGTGTGTCCTCTCTCCCTAACTCTACCCGGTGTGTCCTCTCTCCCTAACTCTACCCGGTGTGTGTCCTCTCTCCCGGTCCGCAGATCGGGCGTTTCTTCGGCGTGATCGACCCCATCCTGATGATGGACCTGGTGAACTCGTCGCTGTACACGTTCAACAAGACCTTCGACTACCAGTCTCTCTGCGACCCGGAGAAGGAGAGCCGAGCGGCCGCGGGCCTGCGCTCAGTCTACGTGGTGAGAGGCATTAGCCAGAACACACACACACACATACATACATACACACACACACACACACACACACACACACACACACACGTGCACGTGGACACACATGTACAAGAACATGAACATGTATTCAGAGCACATGTATGCACGGACACAGCCACATACACAGGACAAATGGACACACACGCACACATGCAGACACATATACACGCACAATAAATAGTGTGCTGACAGAGACATGAAAGCGGTTTAACTTTCAATAGTTGCATCACCCACATGTTTGCACCTGTCATTAAAAACTAAATAACACACACACACATCATGACAGTCGACAGACATATTAGTGTGCATGCACACACACACACACACACAAGTGCACTCTTTTGCACTTGCCCAATACACATCTAAAGCGCTTCATTGGCGTGCACATACGCACACAAGCGCACCCTGGATCCCCAGGGGGCCGTAACTCTATGTAGAACAAACAGGGGGGGGCGGGGGGGGGGGGGGGGCGGGGGGGGTTGCAGAGGCGCTGGTGAAAGCGTTAGCAGTGGGAGTCAGGGGAGAGGGAGGCCCTGCAGAAACAGGATTAAAGCGTTTAGTTTGCTCTGGCTAATGGTCCAGGTAGACACATTAAGGTGCACTGTGTTTCATCACTTGCAATGCCACTACACACAAACACAGACACACACACACACACACACACACACGGTTCGAACCACACATGCGTGCTTCCGTGGTGGTGCGGTTCAGGAGGCCTTGTCTCGCTCAAAAGAGTGCCTATGATGCTTGCTATAGGATGTAAAGGACGACAACGGGATGTTTGTGAGGTGATTTATGTGACAGCGGGTGGGGGGTGGGGGGGGGGGGGGGGGGAAATCTATATTCAAAGGCTTTTAGACAAAAAAAAAGCTTTAGAAAAAAAAGAAAGTCCCCCCCCCCCAAAAAAGCATTTGGCAAACTCGGAGGCATGCTTATGCATTCGTTCCGGACTTCTCTGGACAAATGTTAACAATTGTCGGCCGATGTTAAAAGGTGAGCTGGGGTTGAAGATTGTAGATATCTCTGGTCAGTCTTCAGGTCCCCCAGGCCTCCGCTGAAGCCCCTACCTAGAGATTGTAGATATCTCTGGTCAGTCTTCAGGTCCCCCAGGCCTCCGCTGAAGCCCCTACCTAGAGATTGTAGATATCTCTGGTCAGTCTTCAGGTCCCCCAGGCCTCCGCTGAAGCCCCTACCTAGAGATTGTAGATATCTCTGGTCAGTCTTCAGGTCCCCCAGGCCTCCGCTGAAGCCCCTACCTAGAGATTGTAGATATCTCTGGTCAGTCTTCAGGTCCCCCAGGCCTCCGCTGAAGCCCCTACCTAGAGATTGTAGATATCTCTGGTCAGTCTTCAGGTCCCCCAGGCCTCCGCTGAAGCCCCTACCTAGAGATTGTAGATATCTCTGGTCAGTCTTCAGGTCCCCCAGGCCTCCGCTGAAGCCCCTACCTAGAGATTGTAGATATCTCTGGTCAGTCTTCAGGTCCCCCAGGCCTCCGCTGAAGCCCCTACCTAGAGATTGTAGATATCTCTGGTCAGTCTTCAGGTCCCCCAGGCCTCCGCTGAAGCCCCTACCTAGAGATTGTAGATATCTCTGGTCAGTCTTCAGGTCCCCCAGGCCTCCGCTGAAGCCCCTACCTAGAGATTGGAAAAACCTGACGGCGGTTGCACTTGAAGTAGGGGACCTGTTCAGCCGGCGCTTTCCAAGATGTTTGTACGCGATTCGGTTAAAAGATAATACACAAGGAATCGGCTGTTACGTAAAAGTTGTTTCTTCCGATCTGGAAGACATTACTCTTGCTCTGGCAGGTTTTTAACAAGGAATGTTGGGATTATCAGAGATAAAATAATGTTTCCTTCAACAGTGATTGTGTGTGTGTGTGTGTTGTGTTGTGTTGTGAAACCAGTGGATAAATAGCCATAAACCTTCATTCAGCACTTGTTAGCACACTCACTTAATAACCCTTGTCTGACATAGTCTTGTCAGAGAGAAGCAAACCAGACTGCAAGGCCATCGCATGCTAAAACCCTACTCACAGCATAATTGTTGCTTTCACTGGCCTCTGGTCTCGACTTCTCTTGTCTGTTGTTCGCCTGCTCCTTTTCACTGCCGGCATGTTTGGCTCTGTGGATCATCTGTTCGGGAGAGATTGCAAGCTCAACCTTCCTCTCTGGACCAGATGAAAATAACATGTCTGCTCGGGTTTGGATGCGGGGTCTGCTTCGTTCAGGCACACGGTAACGCGCAGGAATTGCAGTGCTAAAAGTGGGAGGAGGGACATTTCTGGGTGCGAATTGGTGCCCGTTAAAGTGATTTCTGTTCTGTTCTCCCGTAGCCCACCATCGCAGATATGTTGAACATCGGTTGGTGGGCCACAGCTGCAACCTGGTAAGTCTTTGGAATTGCGTCTCACTAAAGCAAATTGTTTACTCCCTTTAAAGTACAGAAAAGTGTCAGGCCTCACGGCATGTGTAATCACCCGAGAGTCCCGCTCCCTTGCAGTTCCCTTGAACTTAAGAGGCATAGCGTTATTTCAAGGAACCGGACAAAGTTAATTGGAATGTACAACGATGACCACGTGTTTAACCGCACTGCCCAGATCATGTGTGTTCCTGTTTATTTGCCACACAACAAGGCCACATTCACATTCAATCTGTTCATTCAAACCACACAACTAGCAAAAACGAACTTATTGAATAATCACAACAACAACAAAAATCCCCTATGAGGACGTCAAGAAGATGCCAAATGCCAAATCCAAACTCGTAACAGAGTTTGGATCTGGTATGAGTTGTTAACTGGGAGTTGGAAACTGCTGGGTGATGCACGAGGTCTGTGGTACGTCATGCAACGTGGAGACACCAGTGGATGTTTTCATGAACGTCCTTCTGTGTCACCGTCGTGCCGTTTGTTGTACCCAGGTCCATCATGCAGCAGATGTTAGTCAGCATTACCTTCCCAAACTTCCTGGAAGCAGGTGAGTTGTCTTCTGATTGGACGATTGGGAATCTGTGCGTTCCCCGGCGTTCTTTTCAATGTTTTTTTTTTTCCACTAATAAGCTTTTTCACTACTTCCACCAAACTACTTCAAAATATAAAAAATTTTTATCAGACTAAAACCCACCTACCCAGCTACAGCTCAGTCCATCCAGGTATTTGACTCCAAATCAACTTCATGCTGTCGAGAAAATATCACATTTTGAAGGATACGTTTTTAAGTTTCAATGATCTGAATATTTTCCTTCTCATGCTGCCAGAAACGCAATTCCCAGTTTATAGCACAGACGACAAGTGGGATTGCCAATGT